>JAQGAD010001670.1:0-17806 GCA_034696625.1 Isotomurus palustris | reverse complement strand
TTAAGAAATACCCAGTTGCCTTCACTGCTTACGTACCCGAATACATAACCGTTTTCTGTGTTCTGTCTGAAGCTTTCAAATTTCAATATTCACTGATTCATCCTTTCAGAAAAGTTCTGCATAACTTTCTGAGAATTGTAAAAATCTGTTCGCGATTCAGCCTCCTTCAAAATCCTTCAGCTTTTAAGGATTCTTCAATTGGTCCTTACAAGTATTCATTCTTTCTGGATGCTGCCTCGTGCCCGTTCCAGTTCCAGTTTACATGCTTCTTGCAAGTCCTTTATTGAATTGCTGCATACTTTGAGATGCACAATGAAAGGCAATCTAAGACACAACCTTGCGTACTACAGCGGATTTTCCAAGATCTCCCAAGAGTACTGAGACAACAAGAGACCAGTTGAAAAGACGAGATGAGGCAACAAAGACAATTTAATAATGTTCCCAGCGACAAAGGAAATGACTCATTTAGCATATTAAACCTGATCCTTTCAGGGAAAACTATTCTTTATTACAAAAGCAATCTCTACTCTACTCTATAGAAAACTCGGTGGCAGCCTGAGACACAGAATTTTAAATATTTCATGGGATCTTGCAAGCTGCAAATTAGTTGCGTATAGCCAACCACCGAATATTTGAATTGGAGGTGTTGAAAGGTTAGATAAGCCTTGCGATTCCTTCTCGCAAAATCATCTGACCTGAGATTTGAGATTGTGGGATGTGCTACTTCGACTAGATGATTGCATAAATGAAGCTTCTACAGAGAATAATGCAAATAAGCTAACACCAGCAGCAGAGCAGACGTCTAAAACACAAAAAACGGGAGCTTGTGTGGATACTGCAGAGAATGAGACAGATTAACTTCACACTGGAAAGTGTGATACACAGTGAATATATGAGAGCTGGCTGAGCTGATGTGATAAATGAGAATAACTAACGATAAGTTCACCTCTCTTCTTCCACACAGCCGTCTTTGCTCTTTGAATCTAAAGTCTGTATTTTTGCAAAACATTAACTTGCACCAAAGTCACGTCTTCATATGCAAACTTACTGCGGTGTAGACTACAATATGTTTTCAAGTAAGGTCTCGAAATTGCCTTTAAGTTTGACAAATCCTTTATGAAGATTTGCATAAGTTTAGTTATTTCTTTTCTTGCAGCTAGGATCCCGTGGCGAGGGATGAAGAAAATTCATGTTTATATGACAAGACTTCAAAGGGTATGAAGTTATAAAGAAAGCTTGTTTTCTAATGGAGTAGCTTGACAAGATTCCAGGAGCAAAATAGAGAGATGTATTTTTCCATAGTTTATGTTTCCAACTTTGTACTTGTTGCTTGTGGATATCTCAATACACAAATCATAATCGTATTCAATGAACTATACCAACATTTGCAGGGATTCCATTGCTACTCATTTCGTCGTGTATTCAGGCAGTAAATTAATCTTTCTTAGTTTCTTTAATGGATTACTCCAAGTATTAGTACGAGCTGAATTAGAAGATTGCTCCTAACCCGGAATTATTTTCCCTTCATCCTTCCTAGATCATAGTGAAAGAATAAACAACTCATCATGAACAAAAATAATTTCTCCTCGCTCTGGTAGCTTCAGATCCAATATAAATGATAAACCTTATTGCTACACCCAAAATTGGGGAAAGCAATAATGATAAGTTGCATACACTGTGGACTCGTGAGGTAGAATGTTATTAGTTTGTCAACAAATCAGCAAATATGATGCTTACTCTTATAAATAATAATCATAAAGCTTTCAAGTTACTTTTCCTTATAATTTAATAAGCGAGCTTTCCGAATGTTGTGGTTCTAGTTAAACTAATCCCCATCTTATGTAAATTCTGAATCAACTTTGATGATATCATAATAAGTTATAAGAGCCACAAGCTATTCTGCTTTAATTAATTGTAATAGCTACAACATAAAAAGACTTTTTATTGCATAATAAAATGATAAAAAGTTTTGGATACTCAAGAAAGTTGAATGATTAGTAACATCATGACACTTGAAATATGATATTGAAGGATACTTTTTGAATCAACAGAATTACTGAGTGCACTTTGCATATAGCGTGTGGAGTGGAGTGATATATACACATACTCGTTGTCAGTGTAATGGATACTTGATAACTTGATTCCTTCATTTCTACCTGAATAATTAAGTTCCTTCAGCAGCACACCCGATTATAATATTTTTGCAGGCAGGGGTACCATGAATGAACTTCAAAATAATTACCCAACTGTCCAGATGATGTGAATCAAGATGTTATTTATGGTAAATAAGAAGAGCTTGCTTAGAAATAATAACATTAAATTCTCGGACTTGACGTTTCAGTGAGATCCCTTAAATACGAAGAGTTTATTTACTCCAAGTATTTTACGCTGAAATCGTCTGCAAATCTTTATTTTCCAAAATTTCTTCAAAACTTTGAGTCCATGGTGGAAAATAGTTGAAAATACTTGGAAGTTATTTGCAGCAAGTTGAACCGAATAAGGTTGTTTGCATGCATTTAAAGCTGTACTGACGCAAGAACTCCATGAGGTAAATTAAACCACTTGAAAACTTTTATTATTTTCTTATTTGTCGCAGTCCATTAGTGGTCTACGAATTCATAACCTACATACCCAAACAAAAGTCTCCAATTCGAATAGAAAACCCGGTCCCATTCTTCAAAGACCATTTAACTTTATTGGCAACTAGTCGTATTATTTGACGTTCCTAATCCATAAATTGTGTCCACCCATCCACCTTTCAATGCTGAAGTTTTCCTGAGGGAACCAAGTTTACTTTGTTTGTAGTTTGTCTAAACGATGAGTTATTTAATGATGCATGAAGATTTTCATGATTGGTCTGATGCTTATAAAAGGAAACATTTAGGTCGCTGAAAAGCCTCGTAAAGTCATCCTTCCTCATTTCGTACGACGCTTAAGTAATCAAACTTCGAATCCAACCTTCCTCAATCCAAAGCCTCATCATCATTCATTCCTAATCATGCTTTGTACTGCTACGTACAAAAATATCTTCTCTCAGATTCCCAACTACAGACTCGCAGCCCAGAGAACAAAGTATTGATTTATTACAGGACATCACTCAGTCTCAGCAGGTGCTTAAATGTGTTTGGAATAATTCCTTCCCACCACCGACAGTTTAAGTAAAGTCAACTCATGCTCTGTCGAATTTAAAGGGCAACGAATTCTTATTATGCAAGGCAGGCAAGTGATGCCAACACGAAAGAGAGGAAATAATTATCATTCCAGAGCAGAGGGGACGTTTCACATACAACGACACAAAGAAGAGATGAGCCCAACAAGTTTAAATAAGTGCTTAGAACAACAAAAGGTATAATGAATAGCGATGAGCTACTTAAAGACGGGAACTACTCTTTGAAATCCCCGAGTGTCTGTATTTATTAGTCATTACGAAAATACTTCATCCCGTCCTTTCTAATTAAAAAACCTGCTGGATAGCCCAACTTTGATTGACGTGAGTTTCGGCTCAGCTTGACTTTTAAATTGCAAATAATTAATGTCGGATGACATAAACGAGTGAAATCACTCTGATTGAAAACCTCGGATGTCTCATCTCTCAGTTTTATGCCCACAAACTACTTTTTGTCCTCCATTGGCAGCCCATTTCGAACCAAAGGCCATCAAACAGAACGAGAACACCTAATTGCATCTTTCTCATTGTATTAACAGGTGTGTAGTATACTTTTTATATTTAAATACTGAAATGCTTCGATGAATCGATACACATGTGTATGACAGGTAATAAATCTTTGAATAAAATTCCAACCACCTTGTTAATAGTTTGAAAGTTAGAATGTTAAAATACTCTGACAAGATGGAAATCCTCAAACAAACGGTTTCAAACTGATCTCGTGTGCGTCATTCTTTAGAATTTAGAGTCTCACCCCCTCCAAACATGTAAAAGTCGAAAAGGTGTGGAAGAACTTTACTATAAAACAGAAAGCCATAAGGATATCCCACTCTTGATGGTTCACGCAGGTCGTAAATAAATAGCTTTTACAGAATTGAAAAACAATTGAGATTTGTACTTGAGAAATGAATTTGAAGCAACATGCTAAACATGGTCATAAGGATCTATTAAAACTCAATTTATTCCACCGCTGCGTGTTGTACGGACAACAAAAATGCAAAACCATTCCACCGTGTATCTCCGTTTTCGCTTATTTTACACCCACGACACCCATTAACCTGCGCAACATAAAGAAGCTGGAAACTGAAACTATATCACCTCAATCTACATGCAAATAGGGATGTGCATGCAAATTGCCTCTCATTACTACACATGTAGCACGGCTGACGGTGCTCGTATACAATGTTTTAGTGTGTGCAGTTGTACATAAGTAAAATTACACAGGTTAGTTTTTGCACGGAACCTCTAATTACGTGTGCTTTATGCATACGAAATGAAAGCACCAGAAGGAAAAATTATTGCATAGTACCATTCTCTCCCTACTTTGTGTGTACCTCTGTCATTAAGCGCTTATTACTTGCTTTCTTCTAAGGAATTATATCTGCACTGCTGGACCAGCCACTTAAAAGAACCGACGAGACGGTTAAGACTAAAATGTTCTCGTAGTGTAAGTTTATCTGCCTAAGGTATACACACATTTAGTATATTCTTTATTATAATAATGAACAAGTATTCATCAATTCGCAAGCTATGAGCAACCTTCCTTGGCCACTGTTTTTTATAGACTAGGCACATTTTTACCCAACGCGAAAAAAGTGCTTCACATATAATGATCTCTGAGCTCTAATGATCTCCCAGCTCCTCGGCAGATATTTAAGAGTAGGCTCCTAATCTACCTATATGATCAGACATAACATCCTGTGTCTCTCGTCAGGGTTTTTGATTTAACCATCCAATATTCTTGAAAGCCTACACAGGTTGTTTACATTGTACAGAACTAATCTGGATTCGTGGAGATTTGGATGTGGAGTGCTCATCAAAACGATGATATATGTGATAAAATGTGCGAGTTTACTTCTGGACGAAACTTCATTATTTCTATGTAAAGGATTATTATTTGACTAAAATATTCGTATTCGTATGTGTGCACTAAGGAAAACAAGAGTTAAAATCAAAATAACTTAGCCATCAAGTGCAAAATGCAGAGTGTGTGTGTAGTACATTAGTAATGCTATGTACCTCGTCAAGAAGATCTGGTTGTCTCAAGGAGTAAATGTATTCTTGGAGTGTGTTACACTTGCACAAGATCTTTCGCTTGACTTTGACTTTGCAGAGAGAATTATAATAATTTGAATTTCAGATTCATATTGAACTTGAAACAAGTCGGAACTATTTGGGTCGCAACCGTGACATTTGTTGAACGCATCATGACAGAGAATAATCTGAGTTTTCAGTACAAGGTCAGTTGTTTGCGATACTCGAAGTCTTTATACTATCAAGAGATCAGTTGTGGGAGGGAAAGATGATCTTCTTCTCTGCCTAACTTGAGTGGATGTGAAGTAAATGTGGAGAGAATGTTTCAGCTTCGATGCACAACTTGTTCCTTGTTCTGGACAACAGCCATGCTTTCAATGCTGAAAGATGGTTATCAATTCCTAATCCTATTTTATACCGGCGAACAATGAAGACTTCTATTTTCATGTGGATTAATTAATTACTATTTTTCATGCACCGCAGGTTGAAAATAATAAGCATTTTGAGTGTGAAGAAGCAGGCTGACGGAGAAAAATAGTAAAACTGTCCGACTACAATTGATAGTATAGGGTCAGTAGTAACGTAGAGATATATAGTACAATATGTGGCTTTTTCGAGTGTCAAGTGTATAATAATATTGGTATTTTGGTTTCGTGCAGAAAAGCCATTCATTTCCAAGCACTGTCATTGAAGGTAATAATGATGTTAGAGCGTGATTTGGTTAGATCATCCTTTTATGGACAACAGTGATCCACTGTTGAATGCACAATCGGCTACCTCGGAATCGAAATATTGAAAACTGGAATTAATAATTAACATAGTGGCAGTGGTCTTCTATCGGATGTTAAACCACGAAACAATATATTACAGAATGACCGCATCTTAATCTAAAACTGAACCTTAGACACTTTGTTTGATAGATTACTATCGTGTTATCGCCCATCCCACATTATAAAACCGAAACATATTATTATTATGCCTATATTACTAAAGCTTAATAGTAATTGTGACTAAGCTCACAAGGCACAACAAAACTACTTATTGGATCTGGGTACTATGAACTTGTGTCACGTCAAAATATTTAAGGAGCAAAATAAATAATGAAAATTGTTACCTGTCCAAAAGGCAGTGCGTGAAGCTGGGAGCTATATAATAACAGTTTTAACTTTTGAAATTCCGTGTGCTCCACTGAATAGATGAAATTTTGAAATGTGTTTACACACACTTTGAGTAAACTGAGGTGCCTAGCACATAAGTCGATAAAGTTGAATAAGAATCCTGAAGCCAAAGAGGCGCAAAGTTAATAAATCTTATCCACATGAATGTTCCTTCCCAGTGTCTTACTGCTATCTGACAGGAGTCCAAATGTGTTGTTGCGAATTTCTGTATCTTTTAAGAACATAATCTGCTACGAAATAAGTTACAAATCATCAAGTTTTGCACAAATACACATGGTTGTGTCTCACAAAGCACAGACTAATTAGCAGGCGTGGTAAACACTCTTCTCGCAGTGAATTACCCTCAAGTGATAACTCAAAACTCGAAGAATGGAGGTGTGTACAGGTCCTCTCAGGTTTTACTACTTTTGTACGAGTGTCTCAAAGCTTTATTACTTTTTGCTCACTAACAGAAAACTCCTGCACGTACTGCAAACTTCATTTTGAGACACATTCAGCAACACACCACTTAGTGAGTCGTTAAGAATTGAACAGCAATTTTTACTCAGAATTCATTCGCAAATTATTCTTCCGTAAATATAAAGTACGAGGAAGTCTCAAGTCCCTCAAGTTGCGTCATTTTTCTTCCATTCACTGTCCGAAATGACATTTTTCTCGTTCATTCGATAAAATGTCTGTGGATTAAATTTGAATTCCTTTCCTTTTTTCCAGATTTGCTTTGACACAAATACTTTCTCCAATCTACTTTTATTTAATCTGCATTCCAGAATTCCATAGTCCAATCGCTCAGAGAATCACGGACAATACAAAACTCCGGATGGTGTTCCAAGAATCTTTGTATATGACAGTTTGTGTGATGCTGTGATAAGTAAAATAACAAGTAAACAGATCAAAGAGTAAATCTCCTAAGAGGATCTTTCCAATCCAAGAAAAAAAAAAAGTCTTGTTGTAGAATTCCATTTGCTAATCCACTTCCGTCCCACTTTGCTCTTTGAAAAGATTTTCAAGTAGCAAATAAAGCTTCCTCCGTGTTTTTTGTAGTTTGGTTCTTCACGAAACGGTACATCTTTTTGTCCAATCTCTCGAACACATTGTGTTGTGTCCCGATATACACGATCCTCAGGTGAAGAAAGTCCCAATCAAGAAGGCATCTTCAAATGAACATCATCATCAAAGAATTCAAAGAACGTGAGATTTATCTTCCATGCGTCCTAAGTCCTTGACTCAATAAAATATTTCCAGGGAATGCAAGTAAAATATTCCTTTACGACAGTAAACCGGCGAATAAAACAATGTTTCTGAAATTCTTCACCTCAACGTAGGTTTGTTGAGGCTTTTGCTCTGACTTCTCAACTTTGACGAACACAGAAAGACAGCATTAATTTAAGATGAAAATTGAGAGCAGCTATATAGTTTGTGTCTTTCATGTGGCAAATAATATTATGTGAGTCTGTTGTATAGTATTCTCTGGACTCTTTTGGAATAACTGTCAGCCCATGTTAAACGAAGAAGTGGAGGAACGTGTGTAAAGAATGGTAGAGGAGTGGAGCACAGATGAGTCCATCAACTTCAGAGTCACGGACTCAACTGTGAGACAAGACAACATTCATTCGAAAAGTAACTCTCCAACTATTCCTCCTCGAAAAGTCCAACTCCAAACCGATATCTTGTCGTCTCAACCTCAAGTAGGTCTGTTTCAGTTCGAAACTACTCGTTTCGAGTTGAGACTTCTCCACACTTGCCCAACAAGTTACTCACGAATCAGCTCGCACATTCTCCTTTTCGCAAAATACCCTCCTTTCCAACTTTCATGAATGACGTGCCTTTATTCTCATTACAAGTTCTTCAAGACTACAAGATTAGCTATTTCTTTCCCCAAAAGTCAACTATTAACAACTGTTCAACACTTTTGGACTCACAGAAGTGAAGTGACAGAAGAAGAGTTCTCTCTCCTTCTTGATACTTTTTATCACCAAGTTCCAAGTTCACTGAATTAAAGTCCAATGTATTATTTCTATACCACACATTTGTGCTCAAATAAATTCACGTAAGAAATAGAAGTTCAGCTAGTTGTAAGATGAGAATCAAATTCAGACAAATGTCGACTCACACGTAGGAGAACAAAGTTTGTTTTGTAGTAAAAAAATATTATGAGCCAGCTACTGGTATGATCTGTAAATGTATCTCTGGTCTAAAATGAGTTACATGTGGATTTTGGATGAGGAAATCACATCATACTCAGCTAGCATCATTTACCCAGTAGCATATCCATCTCTATAAGAAAGAACTGATTGAACTGGGACTGTGTGAGTCACATTGCCAAACGCTCTCCTCAGCCTCCTCTAAATAACAGAGCTCTGCATTATCCTTGGAAGGAACTTAACTAGGTAGCATAAGCATAATATTAGAGAGATGATCATGTAGTTTAGTTAAATAATAAAGACCCCAACTGAATCTGTATCACACACATACACATTCACAGCTTCAGATTGTACACGAAGTATTCACAAGATGAATATTAATATCAATCTGTTTTCTCACAAGACATAAAAATACTTTCGAGATACAAAGTGCGTATGCTTGTACAGCAGAGCAGAGATGGGACACATGAACATTGAGATTGGGAATATTACGTCTTAGCTCCGTATTCTAACTGTGCTGTCTATCTAAGCATATGACTCAATATGACTCACTGAAGCAAAAGCATATGCAAGAAAATAGGAGTGTTAATAGTTACATGACAGGATTGGGGTGACGGGAATATAAAAGTGATATCGTTGAAATAAACCCCCTTCTAAACTTGCAAAATGCAAACTTCTTGCAAAATATACAAACTAAGGATTACTAAGGATAAGAAGTTCCCTGCACAGAATCTCTGAAAATAGAAAAGGCTGTAAAATGAAGAGAACTTGGTTGTATTTCACAGTTTTGCAAAGAACTTGTTACAGATTGCAATAAATAATATTATTCAACATTATCATCATCTCTAGACTCCAACACATCTAGATTTACTTTAATACTTAACTTCTTAGTTTGTTAACTAATCCTGTGTAAATTGAGACTCCGTATCTTTCTTGTCCTGCATTAAAATGTAAATTATCTTCAAGCTTTGTGCTTTTAGGTTGAAAGTCTTTTAATAAGTCTTTCGTCATTGAATTCCATAACCTGCAAGTAGAATGAGTGTGTAAGTGTGGGTACATGGCAAACGATAGGAAGTTGTACCCACACAAACACATTTTCAAAGATTCAGCAGATTTCGCTGGACACAGATGGAGATATTCTTTTCTCAGCCTCTGATTTATTGTTCTGGATGCTCACGGTGCACAGACAAAACCACTTGTTTCTGCTTTCGTTTATTATTGAATGAAGTAGGTATGAATGTCTGAAGAGACTCATTGAAAAGGATTTTCAGACACCATAGGCAGCATATGGCAATGAAGGTTTTGTCAAGAAGAAGGATGAATTTAATTTAAGTCTTCTCTCCAAGTCTACAAATGTAAAATGATCCTTTTGAGTGAATAGATTTCACTTAATCTACACGATTTATGCCAATTAAACATTTGGTAGACAATGAGAAGTTTTAATTAAAAGGCAGGGGCTCTCATAAAAGTCAACTTGCGCATGATATACGCATTGTACTTAATCACCATAACCAACTTGAATTCCATGATTAATACAAATCGTTTATGTAGATTCCTGAATCGATTCACACAGGCAAGTTTTCGGTACAATAGATTTATACTTATACAGCCGCATACTATTATATTTATATGCAGATTTTAAATGCGAGGTTCATTGTTCAGTATTTTATCCATCCTCAAAAATTGCTCCCTGTAATAATGAAGAGAATTTTTGGTATGCGTCATTTATGTATCTAGTATAGTAAACACCTGCGAGATGAAAGCAATGAGCATTTGTACGTATTATACGAGAATCTATTTGTACCTTTAAGCACACCTGTTAAATGGAATAAAAACTGTTGACTAACTGGAAGGTTGCTCCCAAAAATGGTGCTAATTAAAAATGTAATATGTAAAAGATCCTACTTGCGTTTACAATTACAATCAACAATAGCTTTGCTGCTCACCCAGTATTGGTATGTGGTTATTGCCAATTATAGTATTGGGATTAGAGAACCATTCTTGATGGTGAATTTGTTCATTAGAGCTGTCAAATTAAACTTGGATGGGTAGAATGACTGAATAAATATTTGCACGCTACCAGACTGATATGTGCTTAAAGAGCTGGGCGAGTTCTAGTGAGCTTGCCAATCTGTTAAAGCTGACTGTGATTCAAATGAATGAGACACAAGAAGATGCGTTACGTGTAATTGCAAGGTCATCAGAGGCAAAAATAGATTCTACCAACACTTGATAGAGCGTAACCAAATCTCCGAACTGCTTATACGAGCATATTATGTGTTTCGCGTATCAGTTCGGCTGCAGAGCCTATGATACAGACAATATTATAGTAGGGCTTGCATCTTAATAATATATAATATATTCTTCGTTCTTATTTGATTACGTAGAAAGTCGATGAATGAACCTAATTAAGCTTACTACTTATGTCATCAACACGTTGTTGGCAATGTTTGGTGTACCTGAATTTTATGACATGTAGTGACAATGTGACATATCCTATTCAGGAAACCAAAAATTCAAAAAATCACGCGAAGCATAGTTTGACTTGTTCTAAAACCAATTTAATTGATGCAGATAAAATATATACGTGAAACAAATTGATTACACGGTTAGAGGAGTAGGAAACTTTTTTCTGTGAACTGCTAGGCACTTTGTGGTACAGAATATATTCTGGTTATATTCGAATGGAACTTTTCCAGTCATATCACATGCACATTCGAAGCATCGAACAAGTACAGGACTGGCCTCTCCAGTGCGCTTGCATTGTGCAAGAATCCTTTGCTCGGCAGCCAAAGCTCTCTAGAAAATAAGTAGTCGTTCAGAAAATACTGTACGTGCATGTTTTGCAATAAATGCCATCAGCGCATCAAATCATCTTACTTTTTCCCTGTCGCTCAAATTTAAATATCGTTGCTTTTCATTAATTTCCTTCTCCTTTTCCATTTTTTCTTGCTTTTTCAGTTTTTCTTTCTCTCGTTTTAGCTTATTCAACAATCTTTTCTTCTCTGCTTTTTCCGCTTCAATTTCTTCTGTGATAGGAGCAGGGACTTGAGCCTTACAAACGCAGTGAACGCATACATTATTTACACAGCTCATACAACTTACAAGCTCTATTTACATAATAGAAACCAATTCTCCAGTTACCTGCTTATAATCATACTTTTCTGGGTAAGTACCCATGAATTTTCGAAAAATGGCTCGACACTCTTTACTTTCTGCATAATTATAAGGTAGCTTTCCGTTTTTGTCTCGAGCACATGGATCACAACCATTCTCAAGAAGAGCCCTGAAAAATTGCATTGTTAGATGACTATTTCCAATTGTGACTATTACAACGGTATGCATGCTAAAAGACATACCACACGATATCAACAGCGTTCTTCTTCGCTGCCAGGTGCAGAAACGACGAATTATTGAAATCGACAACTTGGTTTACATTTTGAAGAAAAGTTTCTTTTTCATCCGCTGTCGAACTATTTGCTTCAAGACTTAGGGAATTGATTATAATTTCTGACTGAATTTTATCTCCGGAAGACAAGGCATCAAGTATTTCTCCAAAAGCTCCCGAGGGTTTTGGAAATTGTTCAGGCTTCTGTTTCTTAACTCTGCTGCGCCTTTTTCTGCCCGACTCTCGTTCTGCTGGTGTTAATGAGTCATCGTATTCCTTATAAAAATAGGCATCGTTAGGTTGAATACAGTAACTTTTTGTTAATTTGATTATAAAGCTACATCCTTGATCATCCTTTCCAATACCCTCAGAGCACCCAGGTCAATTTCTTCGTCCACAGCCACCAAATCTACATCTTCATCAGAACTGCTATCTTGAGCAGCTTCTACTGGATCTTCACGTCGTTTCGGGGATCTCGACTTGGCTCGATCTATCTTTGGCTTCTGAGTTTTTTTAGGACTGGGCTGCTTTTTTGTTGATACTTGTAAGTGTTCAGATAAAAATCCCTCGCGATTGTCTGCAAAAGAGCATCAGCTGCAGAAATAAACTAATAGATGAGAGTAAAAAACGGTAATAATTGACTTTACCATAAACATGCAGTACTGTAAGCAGAGAGTGTACTCTCTTTACTTCGGCAAATGTAGGTCGTTTAGTAGGAAAGGGAATAGTTCGTAGTTTGGAGTCTGTGCGTTGTAAAACGGGAATTTTTCCACCAAACAGTACATTTGCATTACTACCCGCTGCTCTGTGGAAAACTATCTGGCACTTTGATAACATCGTAGCCCACGAGTTCAACAAATCTTGAATATGCTAGAAAAATTAACAGAAAATTAGCAACCATACAATAAAAGCAAAATATATAATCACATTGTAAAAATAATAGCTAACCTGAGAAAACGATTGTTCATTGTACCTTCTCAAACTAGCACCAGCTGATTTTGGATGGGAAGTTCCACTTTTGGAGTCTTTCGAACTTTGTCCCCCACCTTGCTTTGCCCTTACAGTGTAGCTGTGAAATGTTTTATGACTTACAACTTCTCCACCTGCAACAAACGTAATAATAAAACTCAACATTAAAATAAAATCAATATAAAATTATTCTCCAATCTAACTTTCAACGTAAAAATTTTCGATTTCAGTACCATGAAAAACAGCTGCTGCAAAATGTCCACCACTAGCCATAATGATTGCTACATTTATTGGCCCTTCGATACTCTTTCGGAAGTCAAATGTTAAAGTTCCTTGCTTATCTTCCAGCATAACCTAATAACACACCCATGACACATTTTAAATTACACACATTTTCAATTAACTAAATATAAGTAAATTGCCATTTTGAAATTGTACCCTTTTATCAATGCCTAATTCCGCGACTGCCTTGTAAATGCCGAAAACATTTCCGTTTTCATTTTCAAAGTACAGTTTAGGGGAATTAGCCACCTTCGCTTCACCTTTCTTGAGTTTCTGCTGAGGCTCCAATTCCTCACCAAAATTAATCTTAGAAACTTTGTCCATTAATCTTGAAACGGCATCTGATGAGGCAGTATTGGAAGGTGTATTTTCTTGATCCTCGGAATCCGATCCATCAATACTCGAAAGATCATCTGTTGGCAATTTCAATCATATACAACATTATAAAAGACGTCAGCAACATACATAGTGCATATTTAAAATTGTTAACTCACCCATCATATCATCAAACTGTCCCTCAGTCACTTTCTCCTGACAATGCAGCTTTCTTTTCAGATTATATCGGTGCCAATCTAGTCTGTAATGATTCCTTAGGTCCGCCAACAGTAAAAAGTTAACACCGCATGTTCCGCACGATAACATTTTGGTGTCTTTTCCCTCGGCATCTGCACCTTCTTCTTTGATGATTTCGGATTCCAATTCATCTTCATCTTCCGACTCTCTGAACTCCATTTCCTGTCCTTCCTTTTGTCCTTGAAATTCTCCATCCTGAAGACCCAAGGTAAACCGTCTAACATTGGTAAACAATTTCAAAAGGTCCACTTTGTGTTGAGCATTGTACAACTGAAGTCTTGTTCCTCCTTCTCTCTTTTTCTTGGTAAGTACTGGTGCCTTGGTAAGTTCAAGGTTATCTGCACTCTTGAGTTCCATTCTTAAAAGGTAAGCACAAATAATATCTCAAAATATACTTACACTTCACTATTTTTTATATTTATGATTCACAGGTCCCAATTTAATCGAATGATCAAAAGGATTTTAAAGGTGATCTCTGCTCAATTCATGAAGTGCTTTTAGTATTACCTCATGCTAAAAAATAACGTAAACATTCGAGTGAAAACTTTTCCCGCCTACAAACCAGCAACAGGGTACTGTGAGAATCTTTGTCTTGTGTTTCAATCGATTTCAATCGGAAGGAAAATGCAGTAAATCTTGACGCTTTGGAGGCCGGACCTTAAACTGACAAACTGTGACCTCTTTTGAGAACGCAGGTCGAAGGAGAACGACAGGAACTGTTGTACATTATTATTTTTTCCCGCACGGAAAAGTGAAAATTTCGGAACGGAATGAGTGGTAAGCTCAGTTGTCAGCATTCAGCTTCATCTGATATTTTCCGTGAGTTAAGTATGGCAAAAAAGAAAGACAATTAAAACTTATACACAAGCCGTAAAACAAACTTTTAATTCCTGTATCAATAATATTAAGTTGATGGTGATTAGATTTATGTCGAAGTAATCTTTGCTGTTCATTACATTTCATTTTGCATGAACAAATGTCTTTTGTGTAGCTACACATTTAAATCCTACTTTAGCAACCTATCGTTGATTCTTGTTCATCACAATCACAAGATGATAGAAAGCGAGAAGATGAAGTTCTCTCAAACCGGAGCAGTTTTCTTTTCATCTCCCGGAGAAAGCGGAGAAATCATTTTCTTGAAAGTGAGCCGATGGGATGTAGGTGGCAGAGTTGCTACTATTTTTTAGGGAATGAATTAATTTTATTTCATAGTTAAATATCGTCAATATTTATAGTTGACTGTCCTGTAGATGATTATGATTACCAGGATCTAGAATTACGTGATTTTTTTAAAGCCTTTATAAGTTTAACTAGACACAGTTTACTCCGTTTACCGTTTACATCGATTTCAGATACTTTATTCTTCTGTTCAAATGTCAGATTACTCATCGAGTAGAAATTTCGGTCTGCCCTTTGTTTCGAACAAGGATAATATTCATCATGAACTCGTACTTTTTCCGTCATATGCACGAGCCGTAAAGAATTGCTTTCGATCTCCAATGGAAAGAACATCATATTAAAGAAAATAAATGTGTGTGTGAATGTATAGCATCTTCTATGAGTTTTAAATCTTCGCCTACCATATTTCATGGTGTTTGCACTGTCGACAGTTTTATAGTAGTTGGTTGAAGAGCACACACACACACAAACATAGATATGGCCATTTATTAGTTATAAATTCGTGGAGAAAAGAGTCTGAAATGCATTTTAGTTGGATTATTAAACTCAAAGCCAAAGAAGAGAAAAGAGTTGTGCATAACATTATAAGTTATCCTCCTTCCCTTTCTTATTTGAGGAAAGTACATCTTTTTACAGAGAACAATGATTAAATACGAGGAGAGAAACTTTAGTATTTCATTTCCAGTTTTATTTCTTAAAACTTTTCATGAGAACCAAGGGAGAAGGAACTCCGTGAGGTTTAACACTGTCTGAATCTGAATGAATTTGTGGAAGAAATTTATGGTTTCAAGCCATTGTATGATGTGTTTTGGTGTGGAATGAAATACTCCCTGGTTATTATTATACACACACCCTGGCTGAAAGGGAACTCAGTAGAGAAGTAATAGTGATGGTCTTCTAGTAGAATTTTGTAATAGTAGTGTGTGTGTGTGTGTGTGTGTGTGGAGACTGAGTGAGGAAACAAAGTTGTTCTCGTGTTCATTTCAGCTTCCACTACCACTTACCACTTACTTCCTACTTTTTATGCAAGGGAAACTAGTTTTCTCATCCCAGGGAGAAGTTTTTATATTATGGGAAATGAAAGTTAGGCTGTGGGAAGTAAGAAACCTGGAGGTGTTTTAGAGGTGGTATTTGTATGCATAATACGACGTCATGCCTAGCACCTCCAGGACTAATCTTCCGAAAGAAATAATGGGCTTCTCCTGTCCTCCCCGGACCTTATTCTATTCCTACGTACCCTGCAGCCCCAGACACTCTCTCTCTCCTTAAGATGACTTCTTTTGTCAACCAACCTTTATTTGCTTATTATTACCCTGTGTTCCTCCTAAGCAGAATTCATCTCTATTCACTTTACACATAACAAAATGTTATTCCTTCCTGGGTGTATTGGACCCAATCTTCACTTTATGAGACCTCCCTCCTTTGCTTTTACATAAAGCATTTCGGGAATGTGTGGTTGTTGCTGTTTCCGGGTAAAGTAGATCACAACTTTACGATTAAACGGATTTGGTATGTAGATTATCCCAAGTTTATTACAGCAAGTCGTAATGTACAACTTGTGGATAAAATGAAGATGTTGAAGCATACTTATATTTTATATTCATCTGTGATTACGTAGATGTTATTAAAAAATTTATAATGCATAAAAATGAGTAATAGTTGGTGGTAATAATATTAACCAATTAGTGTTAGTGGACGTTGGTTGGGAGACCTGAAAGATAAAACAGTAATGGAGGTCTGAGCGATGCCCAGCATAATGTAGTGCAGTGAAGATCTGAAGATGTGTGTGTGGAGGGGTATCCATTAGCTAATAGAGTAAAGAAATTACGAAGGGTGAAAGTGAAGCGTAGGGAAAGAGAGTTCGTTTTATCTGCTACTGAATTTTCTAGTTTCGGTCAGAAAGATGGCCTTTTTAATGCAATCAGGAGAGAGGAATTCTGGTGAAATATTTAGAAAGGCTGATTACACTTTCTCGGTAGTTAAGATTGAATCCGACAGAAACTGGACTTGCGAGGTTGCGAGTAGCTATCAGCAGTTGGAGCAGATCTTTATATATTTGTTATGGACCGAGAGAATCATTGGAAGAAGGGAAAAGTCTAGAAAGTCCAGAGGGCCAGGTTGGAATGAATGGTTGCGTGACTTAAGTCTGGTTGGCATTAGAATTCGGAATGAAATGAGATGAGGGAGAAAGGAAAGAAAGACTGAGGATAAAAGTCTTAGGGAAATGATAGCACTTCCATTTAGCTTGGCCCATCAATTAGGTGAGTTCCAATGGCAATATTTTCACACAGTTGCTGAGAATGCAGACTTTTTGCCCGACTGCTCTGGTCAGACTTGGAAGAGATGTATGATCTCGATGCTGTTGAGCGACGACCACTTCGAATTCTCTATCTAAACGAGAGCACATTATTGATGAGTTAAGGGTTTCCTTCCTCTCCAATCCACTGCCGTGTGCAGGGAATGAAACCGACCTCTAACCACTCTACTTCCCTTCCGTCGATGCTTTTACCTTAATTTCCTCTAATGGAACATACTATGTCTTTGTCTCTCTGAGGAAAACTGTATCGATTAGAATTCCTGTTTCACGACAAAAAACTTCACTTCCCCAACGTATGCAGTTAATGAACATTATGTACTAGTCCAAAGAACATTATTTATTTATGTCCGCCTCAGCCGCCCTTAAAATTCACCAGCACATTCACATCCAATCAGACATTTTTGTTCCAAGGCTTCTCTTTCCAGGATCTAGGTGATAGGGAAGTAGAGAGACAACCAGTCTGTGTCCTATTTTCTCCACATTTCAATTTGCAATAGTCCAATAGTCCACGTCTTCTGGGCTTCTACCATTCCAACTTCCAATAGAGCATTTGCATTCGGAATTCTGAAAAGAAGAGAC
>JAQGAD010001669.1:0-17807 GCA_034696625.1 Isotomurus palustris | reverse complement strand
GTCACATATGCTTTCTCTCAAATATTCGTCCATCTACGAAGTGTCCTAGACTCACAACTTGAGCACAAACACAAACAAGTTGAACTAAAAATACTGACGTGATCAGAACCATTATGACTTCCTTGATTCATAAGTTCGTCTTGTTATTATTTATAGTTTTGAACGCCAACTTGGTATTGATTTAGACAGTCTATCGTCTTAATTCAATTTCCTATTGTACACAAAGTACACTGAGTTAAATAGTTGACAGTAGTTAGTTAAAATAAATTTTACGATATCAATACTTGCAAGAAATAGCTGTGGAAATATTTGATAAAATATGGAACATTAAAACCTGAGTTCTTGATCTTGACACCACGATGACGAATGCATGAATATCAAAATGCACTTTGTCAAGAACCAAAAACAGATGTGTAATTGAAACATTTTGAGATATCTCCGATCAAATGTGTTGTACAACAGAAATCTAGAGCACCAGAATTACAGGTGAAAAATCCTACTAATTGGAGCAGGCGTGCATTTGCCATTGTTGCAATATAGTCCAATGGTTGTGTAAAAATTGTTTCTCTTAGGTTGTGGTTTTGATCCTCTTCATAATTGTTTATAATATTCCCTTATTGGACTCATACTGATCTCTCAAGTTCCTACAGATCATTCTTGCGAACTAATTGGAACATGCGTTTCATTGTACTTCCAAAATTCATAATTATTATTATGAGTTTGACTTCACGGTTGAGTAAGATAGTTTTCCCCTAGTCTGCGGTTCATCAAAAAACAAATTACGAACTTATGAAAAGTGCTACACACGCTCGTGGGAAAACCTATGATTAGTAGTTTGCAATCGAAATGACAAAGTTTGTGTAGGTATTCTTATTTCATGAATGTAATAGATGCGAAATTTAATTTTTTATAATCTGTGGTTAGATTTCTTTTTTCTAGGAGCTTTATTTCTTGCTCTTACAATCAATCTGTATCAACGAAGATCCATGTTTGGAAAAGTACACAAGGCAGACACAACTACGATGCAACACTTTTTAGTTTTAGTTAAGCAAGATGTGAAGTATATAGTACCAAAATAAATGATAATTGTAATATTAGCATAAATGTATACAAAAACAGAAATTCGGCTATTTCATTATATTGTAACTCTCACTGTCTGAAATGCTGTTGTTTAATTTCCTTGAACTTGAATAGAATCCATTGTCATACGCACTGAAGGGCCTGGAAAATGCATTATGGTTATTCTGTGCATCTGTTTTCGTTGACGGAGTAGCAGAAGTAGTTTCAGGCAAAATATTCCATGAAGGAGAGTCCGTTGAAACTGGAGTATCAGAATTAGGAATTTCCGGAGTCTTGTCTTCATTCTTTTCATCAGAAACGGAAGTTTTTATTAAATTGTAGTCTTCAAATCTTCTTCCTCCGAAGTTTCCTCTGTTTCGATAATCATCGTCTCTATTCTGTTCAATTGGAATTTCATTCAGCTTGTTTTCGATTTCCTGATCGATTAAAACAAGAGCATCTTGAGGGGCAATTTGAGATGGACTTATTGTCGTCGTTGTTGACGTGGTCATATCTGCCATTGACGTGGGAGTTGGAACCCATGGGGGCAGGTATGGATCCACGTCATCTTCTGATGGCGATGGAGCAGGTTCCTCCGTTGTAGTAAACTGTACTTGCGAAAGAAACGGTGCTGAAGTAGTTGTTGAAGCTGCCGTTGTTGTTTCAATCGGCTTCTCTGTTGTCGTAGTAGGTTCTGCATAATCAATCAGCATTGAACCTTTAGTGGAAACAGGAACTTCATACAATGGAGTTTCTGTCGTAGAAATATCCTTTCGAGTAGCAATTGCTGACCTCAGGTCAAACACATCTGTTTCTGTTTTTACCATAGGCTTTGAAGTCGAAGTAGGTGGAATAGCAGTAGTTGCTGTTGTTGTTTCTGTTGTGGATGTAGCTGGCATTTTCGTCGTAGAAGTGGAATCTCGAGTAGCTATCACTGATCTTAAGTCAAATATATCTGTCTCTGGCTTCAAGAAGATGTCATCTGGCTCTTCTGAATCATCGGAATTGTCCTCTGGAGCAGCTTCCGGTAACTCAGGTTCCGGTGGTAGAATTACAGGAGATGGTGACTGAGATATTTGTGGTGGAACTGGTTCCTCTGCCTGTCTCAGCTGAGGGGCTGGTGGAGGGGGTGGAGTGATTATTTGCAGCCGTGGACTCCCACCGCCTGCATTTTGATCAAAAAGCTGTGGAAATCGTTGTCCTTCAAGGAAATTAACCTTCGAAACTGGAGGAGGAGAACCCGGAGACGGAAGCATATGCTGCATATGTTGAGTGTAGTGATCACTAGAGTTGATCCAAGGAACTGTGTCAGGCAGCCCTAAACTCTCCCAGTAGACTGTAGACTGTAGATAAGGCTCCGGAACCATCTTAATTTTCTTGTGGATAAGTAGGAATGACATATTTCTGGGATCAACGATAGGATTCCATATCTGGAAGTCCTCATGGTTTTCCAGAGTGAACGTTGGATACCTTGGGGTACAATGAGATTCTTAATTAATTAAGTCTGAGAGATGTGACAAGGAGGAGAGTACAGATTGTGTTGTAAGTATTCTCATTAATTCTCAACCTTTTGCTAGCGAAGTTCCCAAATAAGTTGAGCATGATTTTAGAAAGTATCAGCTCATGATCTGATTTCTTGAATCCTTGATACAAGTGAGTACTGTTGAGGAGGTAAAAGACATCTTCACCTTGGCCCACTCCTTAAACACAAGACAAAACCACACACGAGGTGTGCTAATGTAGATTAATCTTGACACTCGGTGGTGTGTAAATTATTGCTAGAATATGTGAAATAGTTAAATAGTTAAATAATTAGATTGTTTGTGGGGCTTACCCCATTCATTGGGTCGAATGCCAGCAATGGTTGCAAGATTGTACTTCCCATTATAAGAGAACATGTACGCATAAGTAGGAGCTGTGAGACAGTGAGCTTGGAGTCCTTTGTGTACTCCTGTTATTGTGAACCGTGTTGACAAAGCCTTAAGGATACGAGACAAAATGTTGGCATTGCATTCGTTTTGATAATTACTCGTTGTGTGAGAAATTCTGATTGCTTGTCACATTATATAATTAACTCACATCACTGAATGTCTTGATCGAAGCCTTCTCAGGTCCTGACTGTTTAAAGTAAAGCCAGTTCACTTTACGAGTTATTTCGTCTTGGTCTATGTTCAGGAGTTCGTAGTCCAGAAAGTCTGGGGCCAAGTGGTTCCAGTGAGCTCGTAGTTCCTTTATTGTTCCTCGGAAGACGGATGCTAGTTTTAGGAAGTAGTTAGAGAATAATAACATTTCTGTTTCAGAACTCGTAGGAATTTAATTTGATGCTCATACGTAAAAGGAATGTCAATCCTTCGTCCTCAGTAAATCCAGTGATCCACGGCATTGGAGAAACTCTGTTGTTTTTATATGCTTCATCCGGAGTTTCCGTTATGAATGAGGTAGCTTGCCCTGGTTCCTCTATTACAGGTCGAAACAAGTACACCGGAAGTGGCCAATCGTCCTATAATGTGGCATTTCATTGTAAAAAATGTTGGGTCTATAAATGAATGTATTCTAGTTGGCCATACCAAAAACTTAATTTGAGTCTTCACAAGCTCGTAAGCATCAACTCTTCTTAAGCAGGCTACAATTGCTTCAGACGAATGATCAGGGCACTTCATCTTCTTGGCAAAGTGTTTAGTAAGCTCCTTAGCCTTGTCCGTGCTGTGGAATACCCAGTGATTGAACGCAGTTCCAGACATCGACACTGCAGACTGAAAGTATCTCTGGGAAGTAGAAGACATCATGTGCAAATGCACGCTAGCTCCTCCTAAGAATTATACAGCACAACGATTCAAATGGAATCCACTAAGCAGTTGGAATCCAACTATGAAAACATTCAAGGTAGCTGTATCGTTACTGAACCTGCTTCCTGTCCAATAATTGTAATTTTGTTGCGATCTCCATTGAAGTATTCGATGTTATCGTAAACCCATTGAATAGCGAGGGCTTGGTCTTTCAACCCGTAGTTTCCTAAACGAAAATTATCTCCTCAATTAATTGTGCATTGGGTATGAAGCAATAAAACTTGCAAAATAACTCATTGTAAGAGCAATTCGTTTTACCTGGACTTCTATAGTCTCCCGTACTCATGAAGCCTACAAGCAGATATCAATCAAAAAATTTAAGTGTTGGAGAAATATATATTAAATATGTACGTTTTCCTCACCAATTATTCCTACTCTCCAATTCAAAGTGACCAGAATCAAGTCTTGCTGCAGAAGATAAGACGGTCCATAGTCACCTCCTGATCCAACCATGAAGCCTCCTAATATTACGTATTTCATTCTTAATCCTAGGTACAAAACAGAGCCTTATTTTAACTTAATTTTGACGAAGATTAATTACCACCATGGATGAAAACCATCACTGGAAATCTGGAAGCATTCCGTCCATTCATAGATATGACCTGGGCAAAATCATTTAATCAAGCTTAAGCGTTTATGTATGCAAGTTATTATGTAGACAGGTTATGAAAACTTACTTGAGGTGAGTAGATGTTGAGACACAAGCAGTCTTCACTGCCAACAACTCGATGTAATTCCAGTTGTCCCACTTGAAGACACTTGGGACCCTTTTTAACGGCATGAAGTAATCCGCTCCATGGAATTTTTGGTGCAGGTGCCTGCAAAATTAATACTTTTTCGTGTATCACCTTCGTTCAACCCAGCAAGCTGAAAGACAAGGTTATGCCATGATTTACGAATTATTTGTCTCACATTAAATCGGAAGTATCCAACCGGAGGCTCAGCATACGGAATTCCTTCAAAAGCTCTTATCTTTCTGCCTCCAACGACTTTCATCCAATATCCCCTTAACTTTCCGGTTTTAGTAATTGCCACCAGCGGATCCGAGTTTGTGTATTCATGTTCCTTCACCCACGCAGGTTGTTGTTGCTTACCCCACCCATCCAGGCCCACCCCCACTGAATCTAACTGACCAGTATCGGTCCCTCCAAAGCCTAATGTAATTTGGCTTTTGAAAGCTTGCTGCTCACTTAAACTTGTGTCCGGATAGGGAAAGTTGTAGTCACAAGGCACGAATTTGCACAGTAAATTCACCAAGTAAAGTGCTTGCTGCCAAACCATCTTCGTTCGGTGATAAGGGCACTTCCACAACCGAAATTTTACTATGAATCAAATTGTAACACGAAGTTTCTCATTTTGACTTAGTCTACTTAACTGCACTTCCACTGATGAAATTGCATAAGTGTTGCCAGCACTAACAATAAGTAACTCTGCTTTCGATTTCACAACAAAATTACTTCAGCATACGCTATGTAATCATCTACGGAATGGCGGAGTTACTAATGAGAAAAATTTTGCCTGAGAAGCTAAAATTGGTACTCAAAAGTTCTCTTGTCACGTTAGCCTGAATTCTAGTGGAATCGCAAGCCGTAAAATTCCTTCCTGTCACCCTTCCTAAAGCAGTGTAGTCCTATTTAGTGCGTAAGTAATACTTACTTAGATTCGTTTTTCTTTAGACAGAATTATAGTAATTTTTGATGCAGCATAATTCACAAAGGAAAATGTCAATAAAGTTTGTTTGATAGACGGTAATGGTAGGGGTTGACAGAAGTCGCGTTTGTTCCAAAATGCGTAAGCAATATGACAAAATCAAACGCTCTAGTTTGTGCAAAGAGGAAGCGAAGTCAGATTTAGTAAGTTAAATAGCTTTAATTATTCTTTCGTTTTATTTCTTTTTTTAAAAGCAACAGGTTTGGCTTCACGATGTCTCTTCTTCTTTGCTAATGGCTTTCCTTCTAAAACCGCCTCGATAGCTTTTTTTCTTTTATTGATGAGGGCTCTTTCTTCAAACGGATCATTTTCTGTTACAGTCAAATCTACTAGTTTACGTTCAGACTGAACGTTTGTCAATATTTTGAGAACTTTTTCTTCTGTAAATATTAATACACAAATCTCAATGCAAACTCTCGATTCAAATGATTATTCTTAACCCTTACCGTCGACTTTTAATTCGGTCAGCTTCTCTCCGATATATTTTTCAACGTTGTGCAAGAAAGGAACGTCTCGTGTTGGTACAACAAACATTATCGCTAATCCAGGTTGCCCTGCTCTTCCAGTTCGGCCAACCCTATGAACGTAGTCAGGTGGCATTGGAATCGAATAGTTTATGACCAAGTCCACGGTTCTTATATCCAGTCCTAATAAAAAAAATATTTGTTTGGTTCTTTTACATATCGTATTTTTGATATCACAATGATTAAATTGACACAAGGCTTACCTCTGCTTACAACGTCAGTGGCAACTAAAGTATTGACATGACAAGATCTGAAGTCGGCCAGTGCTTTAGCTCGTGATTTCTGGTCCAAATGGGAATGAAGTGTGACGTTTCGAAATCCCAGATTCGACAGCAGCATAGACAATACTTGAGTTTCTCTGCAAATATAAATGCTTCGAAAATTATAATGCTGAAGTTACTTGCAGTTCCATCATGTACCAACAATAAGACTTGCCTAATTGTTGCAGCAAAAATGATCATACTTCGAACTTTCACGGGAAGCTTGATTTCCTCATCCCGAATTGATCTGAGCATTTCCATCAAGTATCCATCTTTGAAGTCTTTGGGACATAATACATACTTCTGAGTCAAAGGAATTTTTGAAAGCATAGGATCCAACTTCTTAATAGTTTCGTCTTCATCGTTTTTGTTGCTGCCTTCTGACACGTCATTTTTCACTTCAACATCGTCTTGATTGTAGTCGTACACGAATGGCTGGGTATAACGCAATTAAGAAAAAACTGATTTTTAGCAAAACCTCTGACTTTTTTCAGTCATGTTACTTGCAATATTTTTAACACTTACTTTTTCCGTGGCTAATGACAGCTTTTGAACTTCTTGCAGCATTTCATCCTCGCATGAAATTGTGGCACTGAAAAACATAACTTGTTTCTTTTGGGGCAGGATCGACGTAATTGCATCCAGATGCTCATCAAATTGTCCATCTCTCAGTTTATCCGCTTCATCGAACACCAAATACTTGCAATTCCTGAATGTATTTTTGAACGTATCTTCAGCACTCTGGAGATGATCAAGAAGTCTGAAATGAACGTAGTATTGTTTTTATTATTTCACGATACCAAGTTGAACCATCTGCATCATCGTGTCTGTTCTTACCTTCCAGGAGTTGCAACGACAAAACTTGGTTTCTTATAAAGTTCTAACGCTTGTTCCTGAAAATCCACACCTCCAATGACCAGACATACTTTTGCTCTATCGCCACCAAGAAACAGAACTTGATCCTTTATTTGTAAGGCTAGTTCCCTTGTTGGAGTCAATATAAGCCCGAAAACCCCATAAGGGTCCTTGCTCCACTTCTGAATCATCGGAATAGCGAATGCCATCGTTTTTCCCGTTCCTAAAATCATCAATTCAAAAACCTTAGGACCTTAATCACATAATGCAAAACCTCTTGCTTGCTAATTGTTGAAGGCATACCAGTTGGTGCATGGGCGATACAACTCCGTCCTGCCATCAACGCTGGTATACAAGCTCCTTGTACTTTAGTTGGTTTCGTCAAGCCTGAAAACAACAAAAGAAATTCAATTGTCATTTTAACACTAAAAGATCGTTTGTAAATTATTGATGTATTGAAGTAAGCTCACAGATTTGGTTCCGTATTCTATCCAGAAGAACTTGAGACAAAGGAAGATCTTCAAACTTTAAGGTGACCGAGGTCTTATTCAGTGGGGGTGGGGTTGCCTGGTCATTTTTACCGGACGGGATTTCATCTTCGGTGGTTCCTTTAATTACCAGGTCAGTGGAAACCTTCACAGCTTTAATTCCGCTTCTTTCGCTCCCCCTTCCCGTACTCCAAATGTTCATTGTTCGTCACTTAAATAATTACGGTGAAGTATAAAAGTGAGATTTATAAATTGCGAAATGACAAAAAATGAAGAACAATCAATTCAGAAGTCAATCCGGAATTCCTAACCACACGTGCAAACAAACATTGCTGATACGCACAGGTGTGATGATACGGTTTGGTGCGCCTGCATGTTTCTGGGGAAAGTGAGACAAACTGTTTCGTGCAGAGTGAGACTTTATTGTATCACATCATCACTCATCACATTGCATGCTTTTTATTCTCATAAAGCTTCTTGTTATAAAATAGCTCAAATCCTAGTGTCAAAATCTGCTATGTTATTATGATAACTCATTTTAATTGACTTCTAACAAAAATAAGAGGCACATCAACATCATCACGCACTTATTTTCAAGTTTAAAAAACACGAACGACGAATACGTCAAAGACATAATACTATTTTGTATTTTACAGCAAAAAGAGATGCTGCAAAAGATTCATATTAATATTGTTTTATTTTTCCAAATGGAATATAGTAACTCATTTGCATAGGTAGGATTAAGGTGCCTTTTAGCTATGGTAAGATTTTGGAAAAGTCAACTTTCGCGTATGTACGGTTAAGTTAACATTATAATACTTGTTGCATTTTAATTTGCTATGCACAAAATATCACAGGTTTGGTTTCCAGCTTGCATCGTTTCATCTACTAAATAAACTATGGGAGGTAACAAGAATATGGGTTTTATGTGTACAATTCCTGATAGTTGCAAGTTTCAGCTAGTCAGATCAGATGCAACTTGAATTGTAAATTATTTACTTAGGAATGGGTTGCGAATGTTGATTGAGGGTTCATGGCCTCGAGCTACTAAAAGCTTTTCAATATTGATTCCACACAGTACAACGTAGACGTGATCCAAGATGACGTGGCTCAAGATGACGTAATGGTTCAAGAAGACGTATCAATCCAAGGAACCATGTCTGTGAGGTTGAGATCTTGCCAAAACTTAAGACGGCGAGTATTCTCGACAGGAGTGGGAATCAGTTTTATTTCTTCATCTATCTGAAGCATTTTTATGTCTGCGACATTAGTTACAGGTTCCCAAGGGTCTAACTCATCTCCACCTTCACTGGTGTAGGTTGGTTTCCTACAGAGATCGACAGTTAAGCAGTTACAAGCGATTATTCTAACCACAAACATCTAAAACTATAATAGTTTGATCTGCAAGACTTACCCAGTAGAAACGAAATTGTACATGAAATTCATGAGCATCTTTGATAGTTTGAACTCTGGATCGTTTTCTTTAAATCCGGGATATTGCGTTGAACAGTTGAAATAATAGTAATCATCTTCTCCATGTCCTACACCTGAAGTGTAAAAGCATGCAGAGCGATCATTGTATTGTGGTCAACCGCATAACTTCTGGACAGCTTGTAGCCATTTAAAAAAACGAGAACGTACCCCATTCGTATGACCGATGTGCGAAGAAATCCCCAAGACTGTATCTTCCTCTGTGAAACTTGAAATAACCAGCATAAGTGGGAGCTATTAGAGAGTGAGCTTGCCACGAGTTACGTATTCCAAAGTGAAAAAATCTGTCTGTAAGCATCTGGATATCAATCAAGCGATGTTTAGAAATCAACTTTTTCATAAGACAACAATTATTATTATTGTTGTTCACGTGAAATGGAACAGCGTCAGAGTTCTAAAGAAGTTGATATCTTACGTCTGAATACTCAAATGCGGTTCCTCTCATGGGTAGTTTGTCTCCTAAGTAGAATTTAGTAACCTTATTCGTAATTTCATCTGGATTGGAAGATATGTAATCATAATCAAGATAGTGCTTTGCAGTAGATTTCCACGTGAGTTTAAATGGCATCCATCGTAGTAAGAGTTCCAGGACTGCAAGGTTAACATATTCATAGACTTTACCTGATCTCCTAAATTATGCTAAGGCAAAAACTTACTCAATACGGCAGTAAGACCTTCGCTATGAGTCGTAGTAAGGATCCAAGGCTTTGGATCAATGTGTCTGTCTTCGTATGCCTCATCAACAGTCACAGTAATGAACGCATCCTCGTGCTTAGGTTCCACTGTAGCAGCAAATAACACTCCTGGGAACGGAAACCAGCCCTGTTCACATGAGTTTGGAAAGTAAATATATTTTTCGGTTCCTGGAATGGTTGTAGGTTACACTTAAACTTACGAAAATGAACATTTGAGCTGCTGCTAAATTGTTCGAAGACACTTTTGAGAGACAAGATGCAATAGCTTCACTACTTTCTGTGGGACAACCAAATCGTTGTGCGACTTTATTGGTAAACTGTCTCAGTCTCCACGATGGCATCAAGGCCCAATGTTGGAATGCACTCCCACCCATTGAAATGCCTCGTTGGAAAAGATGTTTCGTAACATTTGACATCATATGCAAATGCACTGATGCACCACCCTGGGAAAAATTCGGTTACCGTGAATTAGGAGTATAGTAATTGACATAAAACACTTTCTTAACTCACTGCTGAATAGCCCCATAAAGTTATGTTATTTGGGTCTCCTCCGAATTGTGCTATGTTGGCATTAACCCACTTGATCGCTAAGGCTTGGTCTTTTAGTCCCCAGTTACCAGGAATAACATTATCCCCCGTGCTAAGAAATCCTGTGGAATAAGTGTCTAGTGTTAAAATGCATTTTTCTTATATTATCCTCGATGGATTTAGGTTAGATTATTCAAAACCGTGCAATTATGATGCAAAACGATTTTTTTGTGAAACTTCAACTCACCAAGAACTCCCAATCTGAAAAATACAGCAATGACTTAATGACACTTATTTATCAAATTATCGCATTTTCCTCAATTATGAAGTATTCATAAGTTCATCACAATACCTATAGTTGATGGTCACGAGTATCACGTCATGATTAAGCAAGTAAGCTGGTCCATGTTCTGACCCAGCACCCTGAAAGATTCCATCATTACTTTCGCATTCATCAACTAGTCACTTGCTCTTTGTTCTTTGCTTGTTTCTTTTCATACCATAATGTAGGATCCACCATGTATGTAAATCACAACTGGAAGTTTTAGTTTATCGTCTTTGGTTGGAAGCTTTTAAAGAGTAAAACTTATTTTAAACAAGTTAACTCTAAACTGAATACAGTTAATAATTAGAGTCCATACATCTGGCGTGAACACATTCAGAAAAAGACAGTCTTCACTTCCATGCACTCTCAACATCTTTGCCAGACTAAGTTGAAGGCAGTCTGGGCCTGGTTTTTTTGCATGCAAGGTTCCGATCCAAGGTTCTCTGGGGATGGGAGACTGTATTAGAAAATATAAATGCTATCAGAAATATATTGGGACTTATTAAAACATAACAGCCACGTACACACATTCAGTAACACATTCATGTTAAAGAAATTAGTACATAAAAATTCATTACATGATTTGACAACTCTGCACCTCGAAGTTTACAATTTACACTTGCTGTCAATGACATGAGCTTGAAAGTACTGAGGATCACCTTCAATCAGTTCAAGCCCCAAATCACTTTAGACGTGACAAGACAAACTTGTGTTAGTGCAAATGAAATGTTGAATTTTTAATTTTAATAAGTTGTATTCACACATTATTCTTCACTCTAAACCTATTTTGATCTTCTTTACATGTGCAGACCAAAACCTGAGATTTAGTTGAGCACTGACAACTGAAGCATGAGGATGAGTACAAAACTTTGTCTTACAAACCTTCCATCTCTCTGCTCTTCCATAAGGAATGCCTTCGAATGCAAATATTGTGCGTGCATTGGAAGTTTTCATGTGGTAGCCTTCAATATCCCCTTGACGCACTGTCACAATAGCCGGAATGTCAACTTTATCTACTGACTTTCCATCACGAAACCCGAATTCTGGGAAAGGTATCCGGCTTACTTCAGGTGAGTCGAACTTTGGATCGCAAGGAACCAGTCCACACAGTAAGTTAAACAAAAACATTCCTAAAGCGATCACCATTTTGGCAGATTTCTTGAGCACCTGGGTTTCCTGTCTTCAAACAACGATGCGGGCAATAAACCACCGGCTAATAAGCTATTATGTTGTAATTAGTGACTCTGATATAATTATGACACACAGATATGACAAAGTTGCGTACAATTCCGGAGCCACGGAGAACAAGTTTTTCACTGCCTGCTGAAGACAATTCCTCCAGTGCGTGTGAGCCATGAGCTGTCGTGGGCAACTGGACAGCTTCAGCACTCCTTAGTCTGAAGTTTGTGTATTCTACTGCCTTCATATCCTTGCTGTCTAATTGTCTAATAACATGGCGAGCAATACATTTCAATTCCAAGGTATTCATCACTGACTCATTTTTTAATTTATGCAAGTCTTCCAAAACAAACCAGTTTGTGCATAGAACACAAAATGATTCTGCTGGTGAAAATATTGTATTTATTTGTTATGAAAAAATGTTTCATTAAATTAATCTATTAGCAGGAAAGCGTACATAAGTAACGTAACTGAATCGAAAGTTCGGTCCATTTCAGCTGGCACGCATTACCCGGTTTACATTTTAAGCTTATTCATGTTCCATTTCAGTAACTTCATAGCTGTTGCAGTCAAAAGTAGGAAACGAACCCTCTCAAGAGGTTTTCCGAAAATTCATGTTTATGAAAGTTTAAGAACTGGAAGTTCTTTATGGGAATGCTCAGTATGTCTGACTTCTGCCCTCAATCCGTAACGGAATATTGTTTTCGTAGATCGAACCGACCCTTTCAAGTTCTGTAGTTTCTGTGTAATTATACAACTATAATATTTGGCTTTAATCAAGTAGTTAGTACACGTAACGGTATATACAACTGTTTACTAGATTAGTTAAACAGAAAAGATCTCAACTAAAGTTTAAGTACTATAAAAGGATTGCATTTTGTACTGTCCAAGTATTATTATGCTGTGTTTGTTACAGTGCCAGGCTCAGGAAGTTGATACGAGGGGATCTAATAGCACAGGATCGATCTGCCCTAACTTTTGCCAAAATCTGTATCGTTTCTTGAACGGCTGTGGAATCATCTTGACATCTCTATTCAGTTGAAGGAATCTCACATCGTTAGATCGAACTGGATCCCACAGTCTTGCATTTACCAGATTCGGTTGGGCAACCAGTGGCTCTCTGAATTGCAATTAAAGACAAAAGCATGTACACTCAGTTTGTAAAAAAAATAACAGAATTCTTTTCCAAAATTATGTTTACCCTCTAGCTGCAAAGTTAGTTAAAATTCCAGTCATTAACTTCGACATGGCATGCTCTTGCACGTCTTCTCTTCTGAACCCAGGATAATACATTGAGCTGTTCAAGTAATAGTAGAGATCTGCGAAAAATAGGTTTCAAAATTAATACGATTTTATAGTAAAAGAAACATCTTTCATCTTTTATTTATTTATTCAAACAATTATTTTTGATATTATTGTTTATTACCTTCAGCGTGGCCAACACCTGGTTTTTCATAGATTGGTGATATGCAAGAGAAAAGAACCCATTCAAGCATCGAATTTAATTACCGAAATAAATTAGGTATCTTTATATTTAAGACGCTTGTACCCCAATCGTGAGATGCTCTTCCTACTTTTTCTCCCAACGAATATTTTCCTTTAAATCCAAACACATAAGCATACGTAGGTGCGGTGGTTGAGTGCATTTCTATTGCTTTATAAATTCCAGGAAGCATTAATCTGTCCCCGAATGCCTGGAATTTTTTATAAAGTTCGGTATTATTCAACTTAATTATGTTTCAGCTGAACTTCCAAGGAAAAACTCAAACGCATAATATAAATTCATGTTTTGTCACCGCTGCAATTTTGCTCTCTGGGACAGCTACGGGTGGCTCATATCCAAAGTAGAACCGTGTTATTCTATTTGTAGTTTGTGTAACATTCCTTGCGATGTATTTGTAGTCTAAAAATATTGGTGCTAATTCATTCCATCTTCGTCTGAGCAACCCTTCATTTAGAACGCTTTGCACAACTAAATAGGGGGAAAAGTATAAAAATATTATATTTGAATAAAATCTAGCATTTAATTTGAGGCGAGTGTGTACATAGAAGTCCCAAGTAGCCTTCTTGCGAAGTGAGTCCAAAAATCCATGGCTTTCGTGCTACCTCACGTCTCAAGTACAAAGCTTCTGGTTTTTTAGTTAAGAACGCATCGGGCCCTGGAGGTTCAATAACTGGAGAAAACAGAGTGACAGGAAACGGAGAAAACTCCTACAAATGGAATTATTTTAGTGTGAATGATTTGGATAAAGTTTGAAATAATATTCAAAAGTGAAGATTCATACCAGCAAGCGATATTGCGCTGAGACCAATTCCACTGGATTTCTTTGCTTCAAGCAGTTGATCATCTCAGCATTATCTCCTGTAGGACAGTTTAGTATGTTGGCAAGGGTTGTTGTAAGTCGTCTCGATTCAGTCGGAGATTTAATTGCCCAGTGAGTAAAGGCTGATCCACTTAAGGAAACTCCTGACTGGAAATACTGAGTTGTTTTGTTCGCTAGCAGATGAAGGTGTGCACATGCAGCTCCTGAACTTTGACCTGAAGGCATTTGTCAAAGAAAAATAGGTGAAATGGTCTTATCGTCCGTGTGAGATGATTTGTTGCAGTTTTTCTCTTTACCCATAATAGTAATCCGACGAGGATCGCCACCAAAACTCGCGATGTTCTCATACACCCATTGTATTGCCATACTCTGATCCTTCATTCCATAATTTCCAGGACAGTTATGGTCCCCAGAACTTAAAAATCCTGAAATATTTAAGAGTCCATTTATTTCGTTATTTTGCATTAAGTAATTATTAATCCAATTTGACTTACCCAAAACTCCAACCCTGTTAACCACAATAAGGACAATTTATTGAGATTCAGAAACAAACCAAGCTTAGTATAAGAATTTATGAAATAACTGGCAATTCAATACTAACCTGTAATTAAAAGTTACCAGGATCACATCCTTGTTTAGCAAATATGAAGGACCGAGTTCCTTTCCCGAACCAAAATAGTAACTTCCCCCATGAATCACAATTACAACAGGAAAAGGCTCGAAGTAAACTTGATTTCCATTTCCATCAATGAATGGAACCTAAAGTTAAAACTCGTTAGTATCAGCTAAATAGTATAGCTTTCGACTCACGCACAACCGTGTTAGTTAGTATTTTTACCTGTGGAGTGTACACATTTAGGTACAGACAATCTTCGCTACCAACCACACGAATGGTTTTAGGAAGGCTGAGTTGAAGACATTCGGGTCCTGGAGCTTTCGCTTCTCGAAGTCCATTCCAAGGTTCCTTCGGCTGAGCAGACTGCAATGGGAAGTTTAGAATTAATTATCAATATTATGGAAAACATCCAAGATTTTGAGAAGTTTCTTACTTTGAATCTAAAATGTCCAGTCGGTGGTTCAGCATACGGGATTCCTTCGAATGCGTAGATTCTTCTGTTTCCCGAAGTCCTCATTGCATAACCCTGAAGACTTCCATATTTCGTGTCTACGAATGGCTCAAGACTTAGAACTTCCGGGAAAACTGATGACTGACTTGTGTGAAGATCTATGATTTCTGGACTTGGAAGTGGAACATCGCATGAAACCACGGAACACAATAAATTCACAAGAAATGCAGTGACAGCCATAGCTAGTTTTCTTAGGCACTACGTAAAGATTTCTAACATTGCTTATTACAAAATAGGTTGTTGGAGTGTCTGACTAGTTTTTGACACTTCAGATGAACCTGAACACTGAACCTACGGCTTCCTACGTTTGTACTGTCAACTGTGTTTTAGATGAACTGTAACATGTGAGAAATAATAACTTGGTGAATTATTTTGATGTTGATTGATGTTTGCTAATGTTTATATCTCGTGTGTAACCAGTATGAACATTTTTTAGTCTTTTTAACAAATTGTTTTGCACTTTAAGCTGCAGGGAAATTGTCACTGAACAGAAAAGTTTGTATTGTAGAGTTCAAATGGTTCACGAACGATATATTATGTTATAAACGGCGAATCTTGAAAGTGAAATTGCTAAAATGTACTTCTATTTACAAGTCTTATTAGGTCACACAAACTTGTTTCATGCGTAGGACTGCATATAGCACATCCCGACTGTAAAAGTAGCCTATTATTGTTCACTTTAGCGATGGGATGAGCTTTGTAACACTTCCTGATCGTTTATTAGATAAAAGTCGAAAACGAACAGTGAAAATTCGAAAGGCTCTTGAATAGGTTAGTGCACAGTAGATTTTAAAACCATTTAAACCAATGTGATATTTATGACAGGCTCCTTGTACAGCTTCAGCTTCCCGTACGGATATTCGTAGTTTTGTTCTAACAATTCATGTTTATCTCACGACGGTTGATGTTGTACTGTGTCTAAAGCATGATTAATCCCTATTCATATTATATTTGCAACCGATTTCTTAAAGACAATGAGTTCTGAATAGATTGCAAAAAGTGCTGATGATAAAAGACTGATTACATGTTAATGGATTTAATCAGGGGACAAGATTAAGCTATCGTTACGTGTGGGCTCTTACGAGGCAACACACTAGTGAGTAGTGAATATAGTCAATTCTCAAGGAATTATGAAACTTCTCTTTTGTTTAATTTACCTTTACTGTCATTGTCAATGCTTAATTTTCATTACCTTGCAGGAAGTGTTTGGCAACTCGTAATGCGTGAACCTACCATTGCATATTGTCAATAATATTCATGATTAAATATATCATAATTAATAATTGCTTTATTCAAACTATTTGTAATATTTAAAAAAAAATTAAATGAGAGTCATAGGGCTAAGAATTTATTTACAATTAAAACGGAGAAAGACGATTGTGTAGAATGTCCGATGCAGCAGTGAACGTTGCGGTAACAAGAATTTAAGTTATTAACTTAAAGTTAATAACTTGTTAATAACTTAAATTCAGTCTAATTCAGGTTAAATAATAATTCTACCTGTTAAGTAATTATTTTGTCAGAGCTGAGTAGAGTGGTAAGGAAGTCAAGGATATAAGTTCATTAAGGAAGCAATCAATTACTTTTCATTTTTCAAGTTAGCAAGATGAATGCGTTGAGACTTCAGACTGTTTGTACAACGAAATGAACAACGCCTGTATACCGTGTCAGCTTGAAACCCTGTTCGCATGCTTTACCACGATAAAATTGTCATCGAAATGGCAAAAGTGGTTCATCACAAATTAGGTTTACTCTAATTAAAACATAGTCTACCGTGGGATGATTCTACTTAAACATTAATGTTTATTGAGATGTTCATAAAACCATAAAGGAACCAAAAGGCTCAGGGTCATCCTCAGCCATGTGAATCCTTGCCTTCTGATTCTCTGTGTCCCTTATTAAAAGTCGCTCCAATGATTGTTTCCTTCCTTAGAAGTCAACTGTTCCTTAAACCTGACTGACATTCCTTCTTCCTTCCACGAAGTGAGTACTTTATACACCAATACAGCAAGAGTTTCGGATTTTCGGGAATTATTCAGCAATTTAGCAAGTAAGTCATATTTATTGTCTTTAAATTCATAACTACACACCTAACTCAAAATTGTGTGAACATCTTATACAATCTTATCAAAAAAGTTCAAGTGCCAAACTAAAATGTGTTATATAATCTATATACAGTTTTGCTTTTTAGAATATTCTTTTTCAGAGTATTATAAATCGGTTGATTAGAATTTAATTCATTTGACAGACTCACCTTATCTTTGTGCAGAGAAATAAATTGATAACAGCCATAATTCAACAATTTTAAAACCTTACTGTTGTTAGGAATCATAGCTCATCACTAGAACTCCTTCCTTCCTTCCCTATTGCAACAATGGCTCGGTAGTCTAAGTGGT
>JAQGAD010001668.1:0-17813 GCA_034696625.1 Isotomurus palustris | reverse complement strand
CTTCGTCATTATATTCCAACTGAGGTCATCCGAACTCTGTCGATGACAAGAATTGTAGGAGCATCTGACGAAGAACGACCAATCATACTAAATGTATTCCAAGCTTCCGTCAACCTGCCAGTCAGTTCTGCGTCAACTGAATCAAGAACTCACGTCATCGAAGTGCAACTCAAGTAATCGTTCAGTTTCAGAAGACAAACTCCGCTCAGATTCATTTTCATTGGCGTCAACACTCATCTTTGTTCACACCAAAATAATTTGCAACCGTACAATTTTGGATTCCAGATTAAGATCTCAATTTCGATGAAAGTGTCACGCTGAGTCACATAGATTGCTGATTTTAATTTTATTATCGTCTGGAATTAGTTTGATTAGAATAGTGAATAGATTTTAGAAGTGTAAGTGCAAGTATTAAAACATTAAGTATCAACATGGAGGGACAATGTTAAAATTCGCGAGGGATTGTATTATAAGAATATTAGCATTAGTAATTTATAATAACAATGTACTTATGAATGCATAAAATTAAGGATTAATATGTAATATTTATACGAGTTACATTGTTGCATACAGAATCATTTATGCTTATCGACTAACAAATTATATATCCTTCCAGCACATCAATAGTGCTGTGCTGTACGTTGGTCGAATTGTGTTATTTATATGCAACGAGAATAAATCTATCTGTATTGAGTGAATAATCCAATGCAGTAAATGACAAAAACACCGAATGTCATGTCAGTCTATACTTCTATACATATGCAGAACATGACAAAAATGAATATATATAGTAAATTATTTTTTGTCGGAGACTTAATGACTTTTTGAACTGCTTTCAAATTGAACCATAATGATTATATAGGTGAGCATCAAGCTGGCTGACTGTATTTAATTGTATATATATAATGAGAACGAAATAGAAAGCATGTTATTTTGTTCATAAGGGAAGTATTCCTTACACAATAGTGTTTTCGTATAATTAAGTTGGAGATTCCAAATTACCTGTCCTAACAAGGAATACGTCAGGGTGAAAAAGTCCCCTGCATTTAGGCTACTCTGACCAGGACGGTTTTCGATGTACAGTGACGCTGGTTGACCGATAGATCGGCAGCAGCAGAAACTGCATCCCGATTTGTGATTTTGAGGAGCGACTTGGAAAGGTCTGACGAATTCTTCGGTTCTTTTCATCTGGAAGATTCATGAGACTCTCGAAGTTACTTTCGAAGTTTATTTGTATAGTAAGAGCATTGTGCATTTGAAACCTTGATGTGAGCTTTTGCATCCAAGGAAAATGCTCTGACCGATGTGCGCAAGAAAGAAAGGATTAGACTAGCATCTACCCAACTTCCACTGTCGATTATTTTAACAAATCGCTCAGACGTACGCGTATGAAATCGCTGCTGCGAAAACAACCAAGAGATAAATTTCCGTCGCGCGGTTGATTTAGCAAAGGTTTGAAATGAAAGCGCAGGAGAATAACACACAAAATAATGCGTTGAAAAAAGCACGGCAATAATATGGAAATTTAAATCGAATGGAGTTTGTACTCGTTAAGTCACACGTCTTGGGAAATCTTACGGCCTCCATTAGGCCTAGCTGCAATATTATTAAATTGTCGAGTTTGGATTGTTACGTGAAGTTCAATCCCAGAAGGAGCCGTTACAATTAGTTAAAACCAATAAAAAGTTAATCCCAGTGAGCTTCTGGACTTGCCTGTTTTTTTATTCAGGTGTACATTGGGATTGCGTCACAACCTCGTAATTGATATCGTGTTTGGCATAATGTACAATTTACAAAATTACAATATCTTTCTTCAAACATACATTTACCCGTAAACGCCTTTGCCTAACTAAGTTAAAATATTATTTAATGTGTTTACTGTTGAAATAATGTAATTGCAATGGCAGAAAAATGATGAGACCTTTTCCTTACAACACCTACAGACTAAACACTACGAATTTTTAGCCCAGCTAATTTGGCTTACGTTTCATCTTGCATGGAGAACACTGCATTATCAAAATTCACACTCCCACTACGCTTGTGATCTTGAGCATCATTATTTTCTGCTTCTCTGCTCATGGCAGCCAAATCTCTATTCCTTTGAACGTCAGCGTCATCCACTCCACTACCCTTTTTCAAAAAGTTTCTCAGCTTCTTTTTCGGTTTTTGCCGCATTTTAAATGGATCCTTTGATTTTGACTTGTAGTGTTTCCATTTGTAATACACAAAGCATCCGGAAATCATCTGCAAAAACAAAAATTACCAAAATTTACTGCCGAGGGTTAATTCTGAAAGTGTACTCGGACCACAACTAAAACTCAACTTACACAAGTGAGACCTCCTAGCACAGCACAGAACAAGAGTACATTGTAATCTTCTGCGAAAAAATCGCCAAGCATGATGAAACCATGTAATGACTAAAGTCAATTACTCCTAGATGAAAATTACATGATTTAATTGATTATTAGAACTTATATTTATTCACCGAACAAAGAATCACAGCTACAATTTCAGAAAGGACAGAAAGAATTAATGATTAATCATTTGCCGTAACTTTCAACCTGAACAACGAGAATAGCACTACTTTATACACTACGACTAATGCATCATTGTTATCAGCCCGTGCGATAATTTATCTACATATTATGACGGAACGAACACAAATATATATAGCGATACAGTAAGTCTTAGTTCTAGTAGATGATGGTTCACTCATATTGATTGCTTGTTATGTTCAAGTACACTGTAATAATAAACTTCACCCAATGTAAGTGTAAGCTATGACAGCACATTGTCAAGTGCAATTTCTATCTATACCATTCCAAACTCCCGAACAGTCAGCTCAGAACTCATACCACCATCAAACCGCAATGCTTTTCCCCTTGATGTAAAACGCTTCATCCATTTCTCTTCCAAAATAATCCATTATCACAATCAATGTGTATATTATGTTCTACGTGTGATAAAGATCGGGAATATTGGGATAACCCTGAAAACACAATTTACGATCGATAACACAACCCGACGGATAACATTAAAGTATATTGCTTAATTTTGGCACTTCGGTTGCCCGTCACCCGTGAAGTCTTGTACACACTGTTGACTGTATGTATATCCAGTCCAGACCTGCAAGGATACTTCGGAGTTCGGAGCATAAAACAAACTCTATTATAAATGTTCCGTAGCTGATATCTTGCTTCAAAATTAGAGTAATAATCATTCGAATCGACAACAAAAAATTGTATTCTAAGCCAAATTACCGAATCAATAAAATTTCTGGTTCATCGCAAACGATAAAATTAATATATAGATCTTTAATACTTGAAATAAGCTAGATTCTCGTATCTCGTTTGAATTTTGTCCTTGCTCTCTGCACATCAATACTAAAAATTAAGTTTATTGCAGCTGCAGTAGTAAATCTAACTATTGATTTGTTTACAATAAATTATACTGTCATATCTTTACACGTAAAATCATCGCAAAATTACTGGCATACTGTTATATAATAGTATCAAGTCAAACCATGACTCAGTTCGATTAACTTTTTATGGCCGTATTATTACAACAAATGACGTGATCACATGAAAAACTGATAGAAAGTCAGGTATCTTATCACCACGACATATATATGAAATAATTGAAGAATCGAGTTATCATCATCAAATTAATGTTGATAGCAAGATCAGGTTTCGATCCAAAAGTCCTTACGTAGCTTGTCTTTAGATTTCACACACACACACACACAAGTCGATCTCTGTCTAGACTCTAGACTATATTATTTTTAGTATTATGACAATGCGTGTGACAGTCTCGAGAACTGTGTTTAAAATTCGAATAGCTTAAAAGTTTTACCCCTCCCTGAAGAAGCCAAAATGGTTACTATAAATTTGAAACACGTTTTTCGACGCTTGTGGCTGCTATTTTGGAAGAATTTGATTCTTCGAAAGCGACAATATGTCGTGACAGCCTTTGAAATCATTTTACCAACACTTTTTGCGATACTTATGGCCTACCTCAGAGCTTCAATCAAGTCAAGTGCTGCTACGATTCCTGACCAATACTTTCCGGAAAGGAGCGAAGAGGTAAAAACTTGCGACTTTTGGTTTCAAAACTTGTACGTTCGATTCCTAATTGTTCCTATTTTATTTCAGTTTATATTGCGCACGGTCTTAGGATCGATATATTCATCTCGCAATGTGACAATAGCATATGCCCCAAACACGCCGGTGCTGCAGACTTTCATAGGAAGGATAGAAGACATGATCCTTGCAGCAGCTGGCAACTCAACAATTGAAATTCCACCTGGTTTGTTCTCCCCACAATAATAAGCACCGAATTCAGGAATAATTACAATATTAGGAATGAAACCATTATAATCCCACAGTTGTTTGGCTGCCGTTTGAAAATGACTTGGATATCGAGGCTTACGCTGGACAGTACGGCCTGGAAGGAAATGAAGACACGCAATTCCAAGGTGCTCTTGTATTTGACGGTCTCAAGTCTTTGGATCCCAAAAACTATTCCAAGAATGATAAAATTTCATACAAAATTAGACTTCTAGATCGGTTCTATGATACGAAAACAATAATGCCCTGGCTAGCTTCGGACGTCTTTATCGGGAGTACGTTCGTGTTTTATACGCTAATAGTATTTCTTGGCTTTATTAAACAAGTAACTATCTGTACATTACTAATATTTGTGTATACAGTGCATGCAGATACATATCATTACACTGGATTCTCCGCATTTCAAATTGTCATTGACAAATTGATAGCACAGATGTTGTTTAATCAGGAGCCCAAATACAATGTAAGACTTATTGAGTACCATTTTAAATCTAATGTTTGATAATGATTACAACCTATTGAATGTTTTCTTTAGTTTAGTTATGTTTAAAAATTTTCTTTTGCAGTACAGCATAGGAGGTTTTCCTTATCCTGAAGAAGATGATTTCGATTTTAATCAAGTCTATTTCATTCTTCTGCCTCAATTTCTTGTGTTAGGATTTATTTTCATTATTCCTTCGACTGTAAGAGCAATTGTGTCTGAGAAGGAAACGGGGATCAAGGTGAGAAGGATGTGCACAATAATCAGATGAATGTAAACTGACCAGAAGGTACTGTTATTTAATTTATAGGAACTTATGAAAATGACTGGAATTCCCAACTGGATGCATTGGTTCGGATGGATGATGAATTCGATTGTCGTCTTGATCTTCAGCATTACAATAGTCACCATTCTGTTTTTCATCACTTTTAACTCGGAGAGTGGTGCCGTGTTTGTCAACACTGACCCAACAGTATTTTGGTTTTTTATGCTGATTTACATAATTTGGGCCACAACTCACTGCTTCTTGGTGTCTTCATTATTCACTAAGCGTAAGGCTGCTAGAACTGATAATCCTTTAGCACGCTTCTAACTTTGCTGCTTTCTTATGATCAATCATGATTCAGCTACACTAGCCACAACCATCGGGATTGTAATATGGATCGCCACTTATTACGGAGTAGCAGTGCCACTGGAACCGCAATATGATGAGCTCTCTCTAATTGCTAAGATATTCCTGTGTTTGAGTCCAAATATGGCTCTGCATTTTGGCATCAAAGTGATTTCGTCCTTCGAATCCAGAGGTTTAATTTAATATATTAATCGGAAGACAATGTAGAGATTTAAACCAAACTGTCAGACGAACAAGAAGTCAGCGGTTGTTAAATTCTAACAGGGATCGGCCAACAATGGAGTAACATTGGAACTAATGTGACATCCCTGGATGAAATGTCGCTTGGCCTAGTGATTCTTATGTTCATTGTCGGCGGCTTCATAAATGTAATACTTGCGCTGTATTTGGAGAAAGTGTTGCCAACAAAATACGGCATACGCAAGCCCTGGTACTTTCTTTTTCTGGTACGTCATCCACATATTCTAACGAGCGAGTGAGTTTCAAATTAACACGAAATATAATAACTGTTGCAGCCTTCAGAGTGGGGAATAGGTGGAAGTAAAGAACAGGAAGATGTCAAAGCGTTGAGACAAAAGGCAGACGAATCTGAGAGAAGTGAAACAATCGAAACTGTCCCTGAAGGATTAGAAGTTGGAATGGAAATACTCGGACTTCGAAAAGAGTTTGGTGCTGGGAAAGTGGCTGTGGATGATGTCTCCATTAAAGCCTACAAGGGTCAAATCTTCTGCCTTTTGGGTCACAATGGGGCAGGGAAAACAACAACCATGTCTATTCTAACAGGTATATAGACACACGAAACCGCATTACGCTGATTGTTGGAGGCAGAAGAATATATACATTGGACATTTTAGGATTGATCGGACCCACGAAGGGCACTGCATTAATAAGCGGAATGGACATTAGATCGAGCATGGACACAATCAGGAAAAGTTTGGGTCTCTGTCCTCAGCATAATTTACTGTTTTCCAAACTTACTGTAAAGGAACATTTGAAATTCTTTGGAATGGTGCGTCACATTTGACCTTTCAAGTATTGCTTGAAATCAAAATTTATAAATAACACTCGAATAATCCAGGTCAAAGGATTATCAAGCTCACAGGCTAATCGTGAAGTTCTTGACTTAATCAAAAAACTGAATTTGGAAGAAAAATCTAACGCACTTTCTCAATCGTTATCTGGAGGACAAAAACGGAAGTTGTCTTTGGGCTGTGCGATCATCGGAGGATCAAAAGTCTTGTTTCTTGACGAATGCAGCAGTGGACTTGATCCAGAAGCCAGACGGGTCATTTGGGATTTACTCTTAGAAATTCGAAACGAAAGAACCATAATTCTCACAACTCACTTTCTGGAAGAAGCTGATGTTCTTGGAGACAGAATTGCAATCATGGCCAGTGGAAAGGTTCAATGCTGTGGAAGTCCCATGTTTCTTAAAAAATATTACGGTAGAAGTTCTTCCAGCCTTGCCAAAAATTCTTTTGAAAAAGTCTAACGGGTTCATTTGCTACAGGAACTGGCTACACTTTGTCTTTGACAATGGATCGTAGTGGTGACACTTCTGAAGTGTTGTCCTGCATTCAGAAAAGCGTTCCTTCTGCAGTAATTAAATCTCAATCAGACAAAGAGCTCACAGAACTTCTGATCACTTTGCCCACAGAGAATAACAATTCGTCCTGTTTCCCAGAAATGTTTCGCAATCTTCTTGCGAGTAAAAGTGATCTGATGGTTAAGGATATCGGCATAGCTCTCACCACCATGGACGAAGTTTTTATGAAGTAATCATTGTTTAAATTCTATTGTATCATATTAGTGCGAGAAAACATACGATAATTTACATTAACATCTTATGTAGGGTCGAAGAAATGTCACACGGGAATCATACGATTAACGGCATAACTGCTGACTTTACTTCAGCTGTTAAGTCCAATGGGTTAAGCAAATTAGCTCATCAATTTGTTGGATTATTCATTAAAAAGATGCTCTATTCATTAAAACGCTGGAAGCTCACAGCTAGTCAGGTAATGTCAACAGCTCACATATACACTTAAATCTGCATGTGTATTCACACTTAATTTTATTTCAGTTGATTGTGCCAATTTTATTGGTGATCACCGCTATCCTCGTGAGTAACACAACCTACAGTCGAAGCGATAAACTGCCTCCCCTCAAAATGCAATTAAGCTCTTACAAGAGTTCCGTCGTTCCCTTCGCTGGATCAACTAACGTAACTATCTCATTCAAATCAGATGTGCATTACAAATCCTCTGAAATTCATGGAATCTTTTTCAACAGAAGTTGCGACAATCATTCAGAACCGTCGTTGGTTCTTCAGGCTCCGAAATTCCATATTCCGACGGACTTAACTTTTCTAAGCCTTTGATGGAAATAGCAGAAGACGATATCGACAAATACAAACAAAGATACATAGTTGGAGCATCGTTGGTTGACTCACCTGAGTATGTCTCCTTGAAAGGATACTACTCTTTGATTCCTCGACATTCCTGCCCTCTTGCAATTAACATTCTTTCGAACACAATGTTACGCCATATGGATACGAACGACAACGGATACTCAATCGACGTGACCAATCATCCACTTGTAAGCGGGACTCGATCGTTGTGGAGATCTTCGTTAAGCCAGGACTTCACGGAAGTCACCCCGTACGTTCTTGGGGTTCTTCTATCTATTGGACTAATCTTGATGGCTGCAAGTTTAATAGTTATGCCCATAGAAGAAAGAATATGTCAATCGAAACAACTTCAAATGATGACCGGGGTGAATCCGTTTGTCTACTGGGGAGCTGCTTTCTGCTGGGACTACTTCGTAATTTTGATTGGAATTTGCCTCATTCTTGCTTGTTTTCCTATTCTAGAAGTATACGGTGCTTTCACTAACAATGGTGGTGCAGGTATTGGACAACTCTTTTTATAACATCTTCTATAGTACGACACTTAAGCTTTCAGCAAATTATTTCCTTTACAATCGCTTGCAGGGGTTTTGTTCCTTATCATGGCTGTATTTGGACTCGGAGCAACCTGTTGTTCCTATTTGCTAAGTCTTGTTTCACAAACTCCCGCAGGAGGGTATGCTTTAGTCACCATTGTCCATGTAATCACAGGTAATAATACAACTTTGACTATAATTTGAAGAGCTTGTGCGAATGATTCCCACAATAATTATTAATGCTAAAACAATTAATCTGATACCCTTGCAGGAACTTTCGCAGCACTTGCAGTTTACATTCTTGAAAGCGACGGTAATGAAAAATTGTACAATGCATCGCTAGTTGTAGGATGGATAGGAAGACTTTTCCCAACTTACGGAGTAGCCAAATCAGCAATGATCTTTGCTCGTTTATCAACTGGAAACAGTCGATGTAACATCCTTACTGATGATATTAGGAGTATCTTATGCAAGTCGAGTCTTGATACGTATTCCTCGCTTCGACAAATACAGGCTTGCTGTGGTTAGTTCAACTTTCAAATAAACTAGCAAGCAAGATACTGGAGCATTTAAAATTTGTTTATTGCATTGTTTTCCAGATAATTGCGCAGATCTACCAAATGTCAGCTGTTTTAAGCCATCGCCTTATTACGACTGGTGGCTGCAACCCTCTCCTGATCGTCTAGAGCCAAGAGAAACCCCTGGAATATCTCAAGAACTAGTCTATACGTCAATTATATCGCTGTTATACATGGCACTTCTAATTCTCATAGAGTACGGCGTGATGAAGAAGGTTTTGAATATTGTTGCCAAGAATTCTACAGTTACATTTACTAACACTGTCGACGATGGTGACGTTGCTCGTGAGAAAGAAAGAGTGAAAACTTTGCTCCGAGAAGGTAATAGACATTTTTGTTTTAAAAATGAAACATTGATGTCAGTCATGTTGATTAAATGTTGAACCAGGTACTGCAACTAACGAAGCAATCGTTGTGAACAACCTGTGCAAAAACTATGGAACTTTCTCTGCTGTCTCCAACATTACCTTCGGAGTTCACCCTGGAGAATGCTTTGGTTTGCTTGGCGTGAATGGAGCAGGTTAGAACATTGTTTTAAACAACATTAAAAATAATTAGAGTTCATTTCAAAACATCTTTGTATCAAAGCTTCAAAGCCTTTTTCATTGCAATTGTCTTCCTTAGGAAAAACCACGACCTTCAGGATGCTCACGGGAGATGAGATTATCTCGTGTGGAGAGGCATTAATCTCGACGAATTCTCTACAAGCAGGCAGAAAGTCTTTCTTGAGTCAGATTGGCTACTGTCCTCAGTTCGACGGCATCATTGGAGTCCTCTCTGGTCGACAAATGCTTCAGCTGTTTGCCAGACTCCGAGGAATCAAAGGTTCACAAGTCACCTCTGAAGCAAACAAATGGCTCGAAAGAATGGGTAAGGAATAGTAAGGATCCTAAATGTATCTGGACATCAAACATATCTTCGTATTCTTAACCGCTTCCTTTTAGGACTTGCGGACAGTGGTGGTGTTCAATGTCAAAACTACTCTGGAGGAATGAAACGGAGACTCAGTGCCGCTATGGCTCTGATTGGAGATCCTCCAGTAGTCTTCTTGGACGAACCTACGAGTGGCGTAGACGCAGTCTCCCGACGGCAGTTCTGGAACATCATTTCCTCCATCAAAGATGCCGGTCAGGCAATCATTCTGACTTCTCACAGGTTCGTCAATCCACCATTTAATATTCAAAGGGACTTAAAGCTCATTAACCGTTAATATCTGACTTAACCTTTCCTCAGCATGGAGGAGTGTGAACACCTCTGCTCCAGGTTAGGAATAATGGTGAACGGAGAAATGCAGTGCCTCGGAGGAGCTCCCTATCTAAAGAACAAGTTCGCCCAGGGCTTCACTCTCTCCCTTCGACTGAGACAAGAGGCTCTCAGTGACCCTGAAGGTGTACAAGACCTCACCTCCGAAATCCTTCAAAAATATGACCCCTGCAGTATTAAAGACCAACACCAGGTAGGCTGTCAGTGATTACCATTTGCCATCGCACCCAGATACGATATCCCATTGATTCAATAAATTAGCATCAACTTTTAATTTTTCTTCTTCCAGAACTCCATGCAGTTCCACATTAATTCCATCCTGATGGAATGGGATAAACTGTTCGAAATAATGGAATCCATTAAAACTCAATTCGACTCGTTGATCGAGGAATACTCCTTGCAGCAAACGACGCTGGAAGAAGTCTTTCTTTCCTTCGCACGGCAGCAATACGCTGAGGATAGAAGCGTAAAAGCCTCCATTTTCAACAGAATCCTATCATTCTTATTCGGATGCAGTAAATAACCACAAAATGTAGATTGTTTAAAGAATTAAGTAAATACGTCAACCTATGAATTAACATTATACTTCTTGATTTCGACATTTCGTTCGCCGTGAGCTGACAGTTATATTCTTATTATTCCGTGGCATCACTGAATAACCTTTGAGTCTTTGACTCTGGATCGTAGTGGTGACGCTTCCGAAGTGTTGTCCTGCATTCAGAAAAGCGTTCCTTCGGCAGTAATTAAATCTCAATTAGAGAGATGGTGAACGGAGAAATGCAGTGCCTCGGAGGAGCTCCCTATCTAAAGAACAAGTTCGCCCAGGGCTTCACTCTCTCCCTTCGACTGGAACAAGAGGCTCTTAGTGACCCCGAAGATGTACAAGCCCTCACCTCCGAAATCCTTCGAAGATACGACCTATGCATTATTAGAGACCAACACCAGGTAGGCAGTCAAGTATACCATTTTTTCTATTGCCCGTTGTTATATATAAAACATCCACCTAACACTGTTTTCTTTCAGATTTCCATCCAATTTCGCATCAACACAGCTCAAATGGAATGGGACCAACTATTCGAAATATTGGAATCCATTAAAACTCAATTTGACTCATCGATCGAGGAATACTCCATCGAGCAAACGACGCTGGAAGAAGTGTTCCTTTCCTTCGCAAGGCAACAAATCGGTCAGAGGTGTGCGGAATCCGATTGCTGCAGTTGCAGTTGCAGCAGTAAACCGGAACCTGTAGGTGTTTTAAACATGCATGCGATTCAACAAACAAATTAAATATATTATCATTTCGTAATTCGTAGCGCTATAGTTTTCACCGTGTTCTATTCACTTTATTGCCCACCGCGTTCTATTTCGTCTTGTGTTTACTCACCCCAACTCATCTTCACTCAACAGTCTCGTCGTCAGTGCGAAGTTCAACAAAATCCTCCAACTCAATCTTCCAAAATATCCACAAATCATTTTGACATTCCACGTGTAAAAGTCGAGTTGGTTTTATGTTTCGTTCATAAACATCATAGGTAATTTTGAAAAATTGCATCATACACAATGACTAAACTCACAGTATTTTTGGCGAAACTTGCCATTTTTCTTGGATTCTGGGTGATGTCTGTTCTGTACCTGAAGGACATTCCATGTTACTCGTATGTCTTCCTTCCGTTACCTTTCTACGCGCTGGTTGTTTTTGGAGTAAGTTATTAAAAGTTTTGACAATAAAGAACTAATTTTGTGAACGAAGGGTTTAAGGATGAAATAAAATAACCCTGTGTGATTCTTGAATTTTCGCAGATATACTCGGCATCAGTTGTCCTGTACAGAACGCTAACATTTAACGATTGTCCGGAAGCAGCAAAGGAAATTATGGAACAGATAAGCGAGGCGAGGAAAGACCTTAAGCGACAAGGAATGAAGTCTTTATAGTTTACCAGTGGCCGGAATCGATTAAATATTTTAAATGTTATCCTGCCACCCATACACTAAATATTAATATTGAGCTACACAGGTTAAGTTCACTATTACATTCAAGTATAAAAGATAATAAAGAAAGTATATTTTCCGACTTTTAAAATGTTCTTTATAGCACTTATTTCGAGTACTAGGACAAGAACGAATTCGTAAAAAAGTGAACATTAAATGAAACGAATAAAGTTTATGCAGCGCATCGTCACAGTGTGCTTCCTTAACATGACTCCAGGCTTAATTAAGGCAACGTACAATCAGTGTAGTCTAAAAATAGCATTACTCTGTGGTTGCTAGATTTTAGTTGGGGTAAACAATAACAGTAAATAGCAGACGGACGGCGTAATTAAGGCAGGACAGTTATGCTAACTGCGTGTATATTATTTTAGTCCTGCATTTTATCACTCGTGTAGTACCAAACTGAGGTTCCGTTTATTCTCAGGTTGGTGGAAGGACACGAGGGTTACTGGATATTGCGCAAATAACTGTGACAATCAATTTGAGTTACTTACTATACCTGTTCATCCAATCATTTTTAAAGAATTTGAGAGATGTTTCAAAAGTGTGATTTTATTGAACGGCTGATGATGGTGTCTACGCTGTCACATATATATCTCATATTAATAGAGATAGGGACTGTGGTTTCCTGCACCGGTACTTTAACATCTAATTCATCTTACACAGACTCGTCAGACTGTGGCAGATTAATTAGTCAAATTAACCTGGCTGAAGAAAAATTCATGCACGACATGGTGGACTCCCCGTACGAGATTTTAGCCCAGAAGTCCTATCCAGGTGTATACGAAGGTATCCTTACATTATAACCAATCGAAAAATTGTTAATAAATCCAATTAGGTATTTAAAAGTATAAAAAATATATAAAAACATAAATCAGTGCTAATACGAGGGAAGCATGGACAGAAAATCTCCGGATTTGTACTAAGCATTAAGGGACCTCCTTATGGAGGAACTTTCTCTGGGCATAATGGAAAATATCTGAATCGACAGTGCGATCCCGATGATCCACAAAAAACAGTATGAAATGAATTATTTACGCTCATGTGAGTGTTAAAATTATCGCACCTGTTTCATCCTCACAGACACTGATATTCTCGCAGTCATTAAATCTGCAGAGCAATCAAATAGTGACTTATTTCTACCCACGTCATCGACAACATGCGCATGGTGGAGTCCAATTTAGGTACATGAATAAAAAAAACAATTTTTTAATGTGGACAGACTATAAATATGTGCTATATTTTTACTTTCATGATAAAGAGGCGTAGTTTACTCGGATTCGAAAACGGCCTGGTTCACAAGTAATGTCATTAGTTTCCCAAATGGGAAAAATAGTAAGTGAGGTTTTTAGTGGCGAGTGGCGAATCCGTGAAATGAATGGTGACTTCTGAAATGTGAATCTTAATGGACAATAACTAAGCAGTCATACGTTCTTCTAACAAGTAGCAAGTATTATAATATTACTGAATAATTTTTTAAAATTAATATTGGCGAAATAAAAAATCTGTTGAAATAACTATTCGTTATATTTTCTAAGCATGAAATCACAGGAAGTGAATTGAATTAAATGCTTAGCTTAGAATTCTCACTTGCTACTCTCGAATTGAATCATGATTATCACGTATGTCATAAACACTGTGGTTGCCTAAAAATATGGATACAGATTACAAACTTACAATCTGTAGCTGTTAATTTATTAATGCGTATAAAATAACGTAACACAAACCTCTCCAATAAACGAATATGTCAACATAAAGAATCTTCCTCCTGACAGTCCCATACTTCCAGGCAAATTATGCAAGAATAAAGCAGCGTAGTCTTTAGCATAATCCTTGTTTTCTGTTGCTCGTTGTTTCAAATGTTCCTCAATATCCTCCATCTGTCAGTATTACAACAATTACTGATATATCTCTGTCTGTAACATTTACTATAAAATTAATTGGTCTGATCAGTCTGATGTCACTTCACCTTTGCATGAGCTTCAGCTGATATAAAGAAATGCAACACTCCAGTCATTGTGAGTGCTTGAAACAAGTCAGAGGACCGATATTTCTCCTTGACTAACAGCAAAACAAGGTGTTCAGAAGAGTAAGAAATAGCAACGACAAACGAGATTAATAGAAACGGTCCGTTGAATTGGTTAATATCCCTGAAGATTGTTTTTGCACTTGCAAATAGCCTTATTGATTCCTGTGAATGAACGTAATACTTGTTACTCTGTAGGATCTCCCTAATAAATCGTAATTTACCTCAAGGGTCATTTTGTCATCATTTGTAATAATTCTTCTGGCAGATTTACTGCTCACTTCATAAGCAGCTACTGCCGACATCACAACCAGAACATATGTCACATCCCAAATGCAAGTTTTATAAAAAATAATAAAAGATATTGCGAGAGTTGCAACTTTAGCCGATGGTTCTTTGTTATATGAATCCGTAAAATTCGAAAACACGCCAACCAAAGCTGGTTTTGACCAACCACGGATTAAGTTTTCCCAATTAAAGTCCGTATTTGCAGGAATTAGCAAAGTGAATGTTGTCAAAAGCATCATAAAGCAGAATAATCCTACGTACATGAATTTCCCAAAAGTAATCTGCAAAAATACTCACCGTTAATTTCATTACTTTGCAGCATTTAGATTGAATTTTTTTGGTATTTTCTGCCGTACTTTCCTTGAAAATTCTGTGCGGGAGATACTGATAAGTTTTATGATTGCATTTTGATGGACTCCATACTTCCAAGAGTACACCAGTGAAGTTGATGCCCAGATAGCAGAATTTACGGCTGTGAAGATCTCTTCGGGATTTAATTTTAAGTTTACTTGGAAAGATCCTTTCAAGTAGGGAAAGAAAACAATCCATAAAGATAAATGGGCCAAGAAGCAAATTATCTACAGTTGCAAACTTTATTTTAGTACAGAAAGAAAGATCATACAGAAATAAATTTACTAATAGTAAAACAGCAATGTGCTACTTTATGGACTATAGCTTGTATTACTTTATGGAACCATTTGAATAATATTTGATCCCAGTACTATTCACATCAACTCGAACTGGACTCATGAAAAGGTAGAACAATATATTGTTAAAAAGCGAATAGTAATGTGGAAAGTCATATTCTATTGATTTAGTATCAGAAATATAGTTCCGAAGTTTCATGTTTTTTACAGGCAGCAGGGTGAAAGCACAACAGAAGAACGTTAGCTACCACTAACTACAACGTATTTCCGGAATCGCTTCAAAACAGGCATATAGTATCCTTAACGATTCAATTTATGATTAGTATTAAAATCTATTAACCTACAATCCTATCTACGCCCAACATTTACATTGGCTGTGCCAAAGTAACAAATGTGTCCCACTTATTCTAATTTCTTCTAATGCCAATTTAATTAAGTGAGATTACTTAGGAATTAATTGATTTCTCAAGTATCAACAATATTCTATAATTAATGTCAATGTAATCTGACCAAGCATACAATCATAAGTGAAACCGAACACATTCACAGAATATCCCAATACCGTGACTTTTCTTCCATATTCCCCTCATAATTTCTGATTCTTCTTGTCAGTTTCGAATTGGACCATTATGATGCAATAAGTCAAAAAAACAGTGACTGACTGGTCAGAGAAATATATCCCGATAATCAATTTCATAAACGAATATTTGTTTATTTGAATGTATAAAACACGAACCTCGCCCAAAAGTGGAAAGGTCATCGTAAAAAATGGACCTCCTCTCAATCCAATATCTCCTGGAGTGTTTTCTATGAAATGAGAAGCACACGCGCAATACCCATTAGTGCTTGTCGTTACCCGTAATTGCCGAATTATCTCTTCCACAGACTTCATCTGTAAACATTACATATATATAAATCTTTCATCTCTATCAATTTTAAATGCAACAAAATTTTACTTTCATCTCTGTTTCCGCAGCCAAATAAATGGGAGTTCCAGCAAATGAAAAGAAAGTTATGAGGAAAGGCCACTGAAACCATTCGCCATAATGTAAAATGTGAACGAGTTCTTGGGACAAATATGATATCAATGAAATAAACCCCAACAGCAAAAACAATCCGCTAATTTCATTAATTGTTCTGATTTGAGATTTTGCTAGTGTGTAGAGGTAAAAGGATTCCTGAGGAAAATGATTCAAAAACTTATGTACAATAAATTATTTCGATACATAAATCTAAAGGCTTCCTTAGTGTTGGAGAGTACCTGAGGTGACGAGTTTCTTACAGCGTTTAAAGTGGACGAAGCTATTTCATGTCCAGCAAAACAAGACACTCCAACCAAAATCATACTCGTAAATGACACGATCAATTCGTAATACTGAAAGATGAAGAAAACTGAAACGAACGAAGACATTACAGCTCCCAGGTCACTGAATGACGTTGCATTGCCTAAGTCAACTTGCAGTCCATTCTTGAGCACGGACTGTGTAACATGTATAATAACGCCATCCAGTGTAGCCGGTGTACCAGGTTTAAAGAAAGTTGTGGCCTGAGCACTTAGGGTTAATGTCAGGATGGCTCCTACTATAGCTATCTGAGATAATATCACCTGTGGTCATAAACAAGACAGTTATGAATTGGTTTTTGAATTTTAGCGAAGTAAGCAGTAGCGAAGTACGTAATATAACTAGACATATTATTATTATAGGGCTTGCTTGTTTGTTCGAATAGTAAGTACCTTCCAGCAACGATCTGAATGAGGAATGACAAATATTGCCTCTACTCTTTTCATATTCCAGGTCAACTTGCTGGCTAACGCAACTATGAATGATGTCCAAACGGTTCTGTTGAACAGTTGGAATATTAAGGACGGATTCTCTGTTATAGTTGTCAAATGAAATTGTTCTCGCATATTTGGGATCACATTAAGGCACAATCCCAGAGTCAAGACACCACAAATGACCTATGTTTTATAGGCATAAGTTATAACTCAACTGATTGACCGTTCAATGACTGCCTTTGACTCACCCTGTGAATTGAATTTCTTCTGTATTTGACTTCAGAGCAATCAAAAGAAATCCATTCTGGAAATAAGAAGAAAACGAATAAAATATTTGTAATAACTTTGAAAAGATGGGGAAACTTGTAGTTTAATCGAACTAAAGGATCTAATTCTTTGACTTTTTCACCAGTTTTCATTTTTATAAAAAGCGAGTCAGAATAGTCCATAATTTCAATTTCCTAATCGTATTGTTTGAGAAGAAAAGTTTACGTTTATTAAAACTTTTGTGTCAGCGCGTCTGGTTTATAGGTACTGCAAATTGGAACAAATCAATTAGCACTATTTGTTTGATCCAAGGTCCAACAGATATTTTTTTAATAATTTTAATTGCCATATTGTAAACATAGCGTAGTAAATATTTAATAGGCTTTGCAAAAATTAATCCACACGAATACAAAAATTACTTTTTCCTCTGGCAATAGAACATTTCAGTTTCAAGGTGAGCGTCATTCATTGTGCGAAAGTAAAATATTTTCAAAATGGTCATGACAAACTCAAAGTTTCCCAGCTACCCAACCTGCATTAAAACCTGTCAATTACTTGGAGTAGCATTGGGATGTGT
>JAQGAD010001667.1:0-17833 GCA_034696625.1 Isotomurus palustris | reverse complement strand
AGACATTTTATTGTTTAAAGAATCACACCGGTACAGTTGAAGTTATTACGAATATAATAAAAATATAGAATATCCTAATTTGTCACATGAGCGTATGTTTTCATTTTTATTTATCTCAAATCTCAATCCAGCCACATAGACAACAAGATCAAGAGTAAAAGTTTAATAACGCAGTAGACATCATAAATACTTGTAACAAAAATAAAAATATATATAACACTTTGATTCAAAACCACGTACAGGTTTTTCCAATAATAATAAAAACAATGAAAACAATACTTCTTTCGAACACATTAAGTCAGTTAAACTTTAGACAAACTGTAGTAAGATTGTAAACTTCCCAAGTGCCCCTGAAATTTCTTCAGTCCATCGATGAGCCTCGAAGTATTTTTGGGAGTGAGCATGGAAGTAAACTGAGAAACTAAATTACTCGAAGACGTCCAACCCCCATTGAAATCCGCTGCGGGAGGTTCACTTTCTTTCCATAATTTCATAATCATGTCAGCTCCCTTCTCTCCTATCATCAAAGCCGATGCTTGAGTATTGGTAACCACAATCTCAGGTTGAATTGAAGAATCGATAACTCGTAGTCTTTCAGTTCCGTAAACTCTCAACTGAGTGTCCACAACTCGTCCCATTCCACAAGTGCCAACTGCATCAGACAATTCACGTTAGAAAACTTTAGTTAGCTAATTCTTGCCGAAATCCCCAAAAAATCAATCTAGCTTACCAGGATGATGCAAAGTAACTGTAAACCTCCTTGAATAACATTCCCAATAGGCATCTGACCTGAAAGGTAAATGCTCGCAGCCAGGGAGCCTTTCCTCTGTAAACTTGCAGCCCAGGTTGGAGCCGAAAGTGGTTGAATTTTCCAGCAAAAACACACTTTTCTTCAGTCCATCAACCATAGCTCGGATGTCGACATTTCCAGGATCGTTCAAGTAGTTGGGATCAATAATCAAACTATCATAAGGGCTGGAGCCTCCCAGTCGAATGTATCCTTTAGAAAGAGGCCTTGCTCCAGAAACAGCCAAAACGAAAGACTCCTTTCCAATCGTAGAACGAAAGTATTTTTCCATCTCATCATATTTCAAATTGAATGAGTGAGCTACGGTAGCTGCGAAAGTTTTGAAAATAGAGAACCCAAAAAAGTACAAAACTAAGTCTGGCCAATTCTTCTCTCCTCTGCCAATCGCCTCAGATGAGGAGATAATTCCAGCTGCATGAGCTCCAGAAGTACTGAGAACTCCTCTTCCTCCAGTAAACCCTTCAATTCATTCATTCAAAAGTTTTAGTTTCTTTTCGTACATAGGTTACTAGCTGTGAATATTTCATACATTGAACAAATGCTCCGGGAGTAAGATCTCGATCTAGCAGGAACGACGTCCCTGGTTTGTTTACGGTAAACGGACCTAGTAGATTATTTCCGAATAATTACTTTAGTAAGTTTACTACTAATGATTATTAGAGCAGTATTCTACGATTCATGGCTTGCGGATAGTTACCCAAATATGGAGCAACGTGATCTTGCAAATGTTCGCCTACTGGCAAGTCTTGCCTCACTGGAATCTACAAAATAACAAATGTTTTATGAGTGAAAGTCTATTCCCATTGAAAAACGAATTTTTACTCACTCCTAAACTTTGAAGGTGATCTGCAGGACCAATTCCAGATAACATAAGAATCCTTGGAGTGGTAATGGTTCCAGCACTTAAGATAACTTCTTTTGTTGCATAGGCTTGTCTACGCTCTCCGTGTCTATCATATTCCACTCCATACGCAACATTCCCGTCTCGCATAAGAACCTGACGAAGCAACCAAATGATAATCAGAGTAAATTCGTTACCTAGAATAGTTGAAAAGCTAAAATAGATAACACAACAATAACTGTACTCACTCGAGTAACATAAGAAAATTTCCGAATGGTCAATTTCTTCCGATTTCTAATGGGTTGCAGAAATGCCAAGTAGGAGGCCTGTCTTATTCCGTTTTTAATTGGATATTGCAATAGGTTAAATCCTGCAGCAGAAAAGAAACATTTGTTATTTAATACTCATAATGATAGGTTGGTAGTTGGCGTCGAATAAACAAAACGAACCTTCATCATAATCCGTATTTAAATCAACTGTCGGGTATCCAAATTCCTTTCCAGCTTGCGAGAACTCATTCCCAAGACCGACATAATTCGGAGTTTCTATTCTCAAAGTTCCTCCAAAACCGTGATATTTTGCTATGTAATAAAGCGCCTCATTATATTCAATCGCAGTAAACCTCATAATTTGAAATTATGTGAAATCTTACGATCTCCTCCTTCTTCAAAATCTTCGTAGCTCTTGAAATAAGGTAAGACACCATCCCAACTCCAGCTAGGATCTCCAGTGAGTCTAGCTGCAATTTAGCATATATCATTAGACACAGACTACAGAGATCTGACATTTGCTACGTAATAAACTTTATATTTTAATAGAAACTCTTTTCTTACCCCAGTTGTCGAAATCTTTTCTGTGACCTCGTAGATGAATCATTAGATTTAAAGTTCCTGTGCCTCCTAGCCCTTTACCTGCCGACCAGCTACTTTGCTATTTTGACAAAATTAAGCTGCTATGAAATACTCACAATGAAGTGTTTAAAAATGAAAATGCTTTACCTGATTAACTGAATTCAATGAACCATATTTCTGAGGAACAGTGCGGTGCATCCAATCAGTTTCAGGATAGTTTACAAGGAAAAATCCGAATCCTGTTATGTACTGCAGAGGATTCGGCTCACCTCCTGTCAATTAAGAGACACGTGTGTGTTGCAATTGTATTTTGCATTTTATTACAAAAATAAAACACCCGACAATATATTACCTGCTTCAAGAAGTAAGACAGAGTAATGTTTGCTCAACCGATTCGCCACCACTCCTCCAGCACTGCCTGCTCCGACTAATGAAGAAAGAAAATAATCAAGGAATTTCAGAATACTTCAGAATTTGTGTTTATTATAATCTGCAGGCCTTACCGACAATAAAATCGAAGCTTTCAGGACTCGCAGGTATTTTCTCCTGCTCATCAAGCGTTCTGTCTCCAGCCTCCCACAAAGACAAGATAATTCCAAGATTCGCAATGATCAAGTAAAGCAACGGGAACCAGATTATAGTAATAGCTGGAGCAGCGATGTACCTCAACCGGGCTGAGAATCCAGTCAATCCCATCGTAGAAACTGACTACCGGCTGACTTCTCAACAGGATAACGCAGACCAGAACCCCGAAAATGAATTTCAAGGAGACCTGTCACTCTCTTGACTTCCGCACAAACTATACAAACCACTTTCCACTGAAAGCCATATTATAAGCCATCACTTTTCAAATATTTTCTTTGCCAGCTATTTCCTCCCTATTACGAAACATGCCCAAAGTACCATACAGGTAATTCATTCGTAATTCTTTGATGGGCAACCATCATACAAACAAAAATTTTCTTTTCATTGCTCCCTCAGATGTATTTCACTCTTCGATTGCATTGACCTACACATTTTAAAATTATCTGTCAAGTCAAAAGAACCTGTATCTTTGCTACACATTAAGTTTTGAGTTACTAATTTCTCTTTACAAGAAGATCGTCAAGTCGTATGAATCGCGAGAGTTGATTATTGATTATGCAGATAGATACGTTGATAAAAAACACACACGGCAGTGCTCTTCATTTGGTAATGTAACGCTGTAGTCGTGATTCAACTAACTTTATAGACACACAGTAGTACACTAATACACATTAGTCATACGCACACTTAAAGAAAGTGGTTTGCAAATCTAATTTGTTATTGTTAGCTAGGAATCTCATCTTGTCTACGCAAACTGTCTGTCTATAGTCTAGTAATAGCATAATTTGCTATGTGCCTGTATATCCTCAGACTATCCAACATGCGTACAACAGACATAAATGAGTTAATGAACTACACCTTCGAATTCCTATTTCATACATTCAACACTGGACTCGCTTCTTTGTTCTCATTCGTGTTTTACTTGTTTTATTTCATAATTGCATATGCCTATAATTTCATATTTTCACCTAAAGAATAAAGATTTAGGTTCAGTATTTACAGTGGAATCCGTGGGAGAAACGGTGGGATTGGAACCCGTAGGGGTGGCGTTAGTATTGGAGCCAACGCCACTTTCTAAAGAGTTTATCCTTGAATTTATACGCGATTTAGACGACCTTAACTGAAGCATGTCTCCTGCACTTGTCCCTGCTCCTTCATCATTCAGCATACCAGATTTTTTAGACCTTCGATGTAATGCTTGAAAACCATCGATGCTAGACTGAGCTTCCGAAGGGTCAAGTCCATCCCCGTTGGGAAACTCGGATTCAAGCGTTACTTTCTCCTGCCCTGTTGGAACCTTAAGAAGTCTAGGCCCGAAGAAAGCTATGAGACACGATCCCAGTGGAGCAGTGATTAAGATTGCTAGCACTGCTGTTGTCACTACTATTTCAGCCTGGTTAGTTAATGAAAGTTTGTTGGGAGATTCCTTCTGAGCCTGAACTTTCGTTATGACGAGAGGTGCCAGTGCTGCCTAGAAATTGATATGATTAGATTATACACACTGTTTAAATTACGCAAATCTTTGGATCTTCGGCTGTATCCATTCTTAACCTGAACAGTAGCTTTTGGAACCCAAGACATCGCGCAGAAAAGCCGTTCTTTCCAATCAAGTTTCACAACCCATACAACCATGAAGGCTGTGAAGCATCTAACCTGGAATACATTAAAAGTTTAAATTTCGTATAGAGTTGCTGTGTTATTCACTGGCTTACGGTTAGCGATGCAAAAATGACCAGCAAGACTCTCCATATTCTCGACTTCTCCCAAGTGTGAATATCTATTTCCTTTCCAATCGTTCCAAATAGAAGTGGAACACACAGAGTCCACAGATGAGCCAAGTTCTTCTCAATCTTCTGCATGGGTCGCTTCCAATGAGGTTGGGATCTCCAGCCAAACGACGCTATAAAACTGGTGACCAGTACTGCCAACGAACCGGCACCCGCCAGCGGTTCATACTTTTCATAGCCGAGAATAGCAGCGAAGTTGAATAGAAGCAGCAGGACCAGCCTCATTATGCCTTTACTCAACTTTGAAAATGAAAGTTAATAAATTTTAATCTCATAAACTAACAATCTTTCAAATAAATTTTATATTTACATACCGTATCACGAGATGGAATGAAATGCAAAAAAATCCCAACTAGAAATCCATGCAAAATTCCAACAACTATACTCAGGGGACCTCCAACGTATCCCATTATTTCTAAAATCAACAAGCATTTTTGTTTCCAAATCCATACAAATAAGAATTCGGCCTTTGACAGATAGATTCATCTACCCCCTTTATCACCAGCCAATGCCACTCCTAAGCAAATAGTGTAAGCCGAAATTGCCAGAACATCGTCGATACTGGAAGCTGCGATAAGGAGTGTTGGAATTCCTTGTGCTGTTCCTAAATTCTTCCGTTTCAACGAGAGCATTCCAGGAACCACAACAGCTGGGGAAACTGCTGCAAGTGCAAATCTACAGGAACATTATGACGAAAATGACAAACGAGTTTATGATTATTATAAATGGACGAAACTGCAGACACTAACCCGCATACGAAGCACATAATGATTTCCATGTGGTCCTGTTCATTTTTATCAGTTGTAGATGAAAACGCTGCCCACGTAAAAAGGGCACAGCAACAAGCCTCGACTAGGCACGGCCCGAATGCCAACATCGGAACGACTCCTTTCAACTTTTTCAATTGCTTTGGGCTCAACTCCAATCCAGCACGAGTGAGGATCATTGTAAGGGCAATTTCCCTACGGATTCAAAGTCGAAAATTCATATTATGTATATCTTGTATGCATAAAAATAAAATATCAATAATTGATCTCGTTTTAGCTGTGTACCTAATCGGCTTTATCCAATCTGACGCAGCTTCTTGTATTTTATGCTCGCAAAGGTGTTTTTTCGATTCCCAACTAGTTTCGTTATTTTCAAAATGAAGTTGGTACATACACTTCTCAAGATTTCCTTCTAGCAATCTGAAAATATTGATTTCATGAACGTTTCTAAGAACTATTCCTATAATTAGAGGTCCTAGGAGAGCTGGCAGGTGAAAGAATTTCATGAGGATCCCGGAGAAAAGTCCGACTATCTCCAGAATTCCCAACGCAAACAGAGGGCCTTTTGGTGAAGCTGGAGACGGTCTTTCCATTTCTTCTCTCCGAGATTCAAAATAACTTGTGTTCATTTCGTCTAAAAGCAACCAGCAGAATCCCCATCCGAGAACAAATACTAAGATAAAGGCAATTATTCTTGCCGTAGGTCCATGTGGGGGACATAAGAAGACTTCCCGACAATGTTCAGCACAAGTGGCGTCCGGAGAATATGGAGTTTTATTTCGGAGACATTCTAGACATCTGCACCACTCTGGGTAAAATCTGCACAATCAAAGTGCGAACAATTAATCTGATTTCCAGAGGTATACTTGAACTGTTTTACCATAAAAGCAAACACACAAAAAAAACCAATACAAAGCTTACCGTATGACACTACTGCTGTCGTTACGCAGATTTCCACTGTTTTCTGGTTCCCCAGCGTCATTCCCTGCGATATCCAACACTCCGTATCCTTCTATACCTGATGCTGCAGAGAACCTTCTGCCTCCATCAGAAGATTCAAATCCTACTTCGAATGCTTGATTATCACTTTTCGATTCAACAGACGTCGTTCTTACAGAATTGTGACTCGGTTTCTGCAAAGTTTCCAATAATTTATAATGCGTCAATCATTGTTACTAGTAGGACTCATTAAATACCTCAGTCATATTAAGGGAGTCTCACGGCCTGATTAAATGATGCTGTATATATTAATACTCTACAAAAGTTTTTACATAATCGCCAGTATTGAGAGACCTTTTGATTTCCCTTAGCATCATAATGTGTTCATGGAAATTGTGAAGAGAAAGATGAACAACTGAAATCAAGATAAGCATAAGTTTGGAGTTTTGATTTCAGTTTCAGTCAAAGATGAGATCATGCGATCTTCTGCAGTCTTCCCAAGGTTATGCATTATTTGCATGCGTTTAACAGGCGCAATATTTTACTTACATAATTGGCCAATAAAAGCAGTTTAAGCTACTATAAACGCCATGTGAGAGCGTGAGTGAATTACAGTATATAACACCTGTCACTATAAAATTGATTACATAACTATATATAATAAATTGGTATAATGGGATGTAAGCACTTCGTACTAACAATGTAAGAAACGAGTTCTGCTTTAAAATAAAAATATTTCATCCATCCTTAACGAAAAGTAGATTTTTAAGACATTACTTTCTGCCGTCACAAGCAAGTGTAAAAATGTCCATGCGTCTAAATGCAAATGCAGATGTTACCTGACACGGACATTTGATGAGTGAAAGTTTAAAAAAGTGACAAGAAGATTGATTTAATTTTTTTAAAGTTTTAATAGGCTCTTTGATTTTTTACAAACAAGCAGAGACACAAACAACAATAAACTCGTATATTATCACATAAAGTAGAAAACTTCAAGAAACTCTCAATTAGAATTGTACAAATAGTATGAACTCAGGCTACTCGTAGCTCTGCTTGGTTGTGAAGACACGCCTTGTTCGCGGACGAAGTCACCATTGCTAAAACTATTTACTAACCCTGCAGTCGCGTTGCTGGCAAGACGAACTACTCTATTAACATTTTGAGAATAAGCATATCCTTGCTGATACTGATTGGATTTTCCTTCTTGGTCAGCTTTCTTCCAGAACTTAAGCACAATGTCTGCTCCTTTCTCGCCAATCATCAGAGCTGACGCTTGAGTATTGGTCACTACAATTTCAGGCTGAATTGATGAATCAATAACTCGTAACCTCTGAGTTCCATATACTTTCAATTGAGTGTCCACCACTCGACCCATTCCGCAAGTACCAACTGAAATCGCACAAGTACAATTGTACAATAGTAGTACTTAAATGAGCCTAATGAAATGAGCTTTATATTCTGAGAACACATCTCGTAAACTCCTTACCTGGATGATGCAAAGTGATTGTAAATCTTCTTGAATAACACTCCCAGTAAGCGTCGGATCTGAAAGGAACATTTTCACAGCCCGGAAGACGTTCGCTTGTAAACCTTCCTTCTAAATCTTTTCCGAACGTAGTAGAATTTTCTATCATCTTTACGGCGAACTTCACTCCCTCAACCATAGCTTTAAGATCCACATCTCCTGGATCACTGAAGTAGTTTGGATCAATGATAGGCTTATCGTATGGACTCGAGCCACCCAGTTTGATGTATCCTTTGGAAAACGGTCGAGCTCCAGACACCGCGATTAGAAAAGACTCTTTTCCAATCGCGTGATTGTAATACTTAACCATTTCATCCACTTTCAAATTGAAAGCGTGTGACAACGTTTCTCCGAAAGTTTTGAAGGCAGAGAACCCAAAAAGGTACAAAACCAAATCTGGCCAGTTTCCTTGTCCTCTTGATTTGGCGTATGACGAGGAGATGATTCCAGCTGCAGGAGCTCCAGGTGAACTCAAAATTCCTCGGCCACCAGTGAACCCTTAAAAACAAAATTATATTTTTGAACTTGTAAAAGATAAAGTAGTCTTCATTTCCACTACAAAAAATTCATTAATTCTTTTCGTACATTGCACAAACGCTCCTGGAGTCAAATCTCGATCCAAGTACACAGTTTTTGGTTGGTTGATGAAAAATGGTCCTGAAGTTTCAAATGATTTATATGATCGTCAATAAACCTAGTGTGCATTTTCATCAGATTAATCACTAAATTAATTACCAACAAATGCAGCAGTGTGATCTTGCAGATTTTGTCCTACAGGAAGATTTTGTCTCACGGGAATCTGAAATGATTTTACATTAGTAAGTCAAGCAAACAGACCACCATTTACAGCTCATGAAAATGATCGATTCACATACTCCAAATTCTTGAAGATGGTCTGCAGGGCCAATTCCGGATAGCATGAGAATTCTCGGTGTAGTTATTGTTCCAGCACTGATGATAACTTCCTTCCTCGCGAAAGCTCTCCGTGTCTCACCGTGCCTATCGTATTCAACTCCATAAGCCACATTTCCGTCTTTGAAAAGAACCTGATTAATAAATTCACAACCAGTTAAGTTGCATTCTGACAATTTTGTAAACTTAAAATTTGAACCTACTCTGGTGACATGTGAATACTTTCTCACTGTAGCAGTTTTCCTGTTTCTCAAGGGTTTCAGATATGCTTCATATGGGGATTGACGTATACCATTCTTAATCGGGAACTTGAGAATTCCGAAACCTAAAAGAGGTTGCATAAATTACAGCTACAGCGGACTTTTGACATTATATGTTACATTTGACTAGCGTAAATATTAACGCACCCTCTGAAAATGGGGCGTTCAAGTCTCGTTCAGGAAATCCAAACTCTTGTCCAGCTTTAACTAACTCAGGTCCAAGACCGATGTAATTTGCTGTTTCGATTCTAAGCGGCCCTTTATACCCGTGGTACCTCGCTGTAGATAAGCGCACCCAAAGTTTGTGTTCAATTGAGGTTTCTAATACATGACATTTGAGATTCTAGAAGATTGTTAGCAGTAATATTCACTTACGATCTCCGTCTTCATGGTTCTCATAACTTTTAAAATATGGCAAAACTCCTTCCCAGCTCCAGCTATTGTCACCCGTTATTCGAGCTACAAGCAATAGATAATTTTACCAAACTGACCAAAGTATTAGTTGCTTTCCCTAAGGAATGCTTGGTACTCACCCCAGTTGTCGAAATCCTGGGTGTGGCCCCTCAAGTGAATCATCAAATTCAGAGTTCCAGTTCCTCCAAGCGTCTTTCCAGCTGACCAGCTACTTTCCTACACAGATTTTATGCACATAAAAGATTATCCTGTTCTCATCGTTCATTATGAGTCGATCAGCAGCAAGTAAACTCAGCTACCTGATTCATGGAATTTAACGTAGAGTATTTTTGAGGAACAGTGCGGTGCATCCAATCAGTTTCTGGATAGTTTATCATAAACAACCCGAATCCTGGAATCAACTGCAATGGATTCGGCTCCCCACCTTTCACCACAAAAACAACTTTGATCGATCTACGGTACTTTCATCAGCTACTTTTAGGAAATACTTCTTTCATGCGGAAACAGATCTGAATGAGTAATTTGTTCTACAAATATTTTAATCGAACCTGATTCTAAAAGCAGCACAGAGTAATACTGGCTCAACTTGTAAGCGACAACACTTCCGGCCGTTCCAGCACCAACTATTCCATGAATACTAATTAACTCCTGCTTTCACTCACTCTTCATTGCATCATTGATACTTTCTCTTCATACCAACAATGAAGTCGAAGGTCTCTGGACCATCAGGAAGTTTCCGCTGCTCGTCCAGAGCTTTGTCTCCAGACTGCCAGAGGGTCAAAATGAGACCCAGATTCCCCAGAATCACGTAAAGCAAAGGGACCCATAATAGTTGAATTGCTGGGTTAGCAATAAACCTCAGTTTGGAAAAAAGACCTTTCACTGCCATCCTTCCAGCGAAGTTATTTTATATCAGGAATGAACAATTAAATGGATAACCAACTATTCTTCCTTCAAAGATCAATTTCCATGTCCGAATGAACTCTGCTGTGCTACTGAGATGGAACTCTGGAGTCTCTTGTTTCAACTCCAAGGGATGCTGAGACACTAATTCGATTGGGTATCACACTCGGCTATTTGAAAGCTCTAACATTTTTGCAAACAACTAACCAGCGTCATTCGTTTTTTTCTCGATTCTTTCTATCTGATTACATGACGATGGCATAAAACTTGTCTTTTGGTAGACCAGCAAGGTAAAGCATTTTCGTTACTGTGCTAATCCACCTTTGCACTCATATTTTTTACTGCATCGGCATCCACTTAAGCAGACTACAAATTTGATCTACCTAAAATTGTAGTGACAAAAGTACATACACGCTTGAATCAAAAGTATGATGTTTTGTTTTCCTCCTTCCTTTTATCCTACTTGTAGCTAATGAAGCTGTTTTTTCTAAATAACTATTTAAACAAATAATCCCACATCACAAATTGAAATTATATAATACAATAAATATAAACCATTCGAGTACTGCATTTTTGCTTTCTATAGACAAAAATGGATATTGGAAGGGTAAAAAGGTATCTTTAACTAGTCAACATCGTGAAGCCAACAGGTATCAGTAGGTATCTAGCAACCCAAACGTGTCTGAGTGTATGAATATAAACATAAACACCATGTTTTTGACAGTTGTATCGAAAAATGTTCTATTGTAATGTACGACCAAAGATGCATTCAAATTGTATTCAAGTCGGACATGCACAATAATTTTATAAGCAAAGTTTAGGCAATCAGATACACTACACATAGTTTGAAATTTAATTGTCTTCCACATCAAAGGGTGATCCCATTTGCGTAAATTACTAAGGCATACTCTCGTCATCTCTGTGTCAGTGTACATCTACACATTCAACATTTACATCCTGACATTTGCTGATCAACTTGTGCAGATCAGGAAGCAAGACTACGTAAATATTTCGATGTTGATTAGAAATTTTTAGAAGGGAGACAGGAAGAATTCCTCTCACTAAAAGGAATGTAAATGCAAATCGTGTAACACTTAAAATGTAGACGAAAAAAGCTGCGATGCAGTTATTCAATCTTCATCTCCATTTAAAAGTAATTACGCAAAAATTAGTCTAAAATGTTTTTTGGAAGTACAAAAAAATATTTTATCTTATTTTCATTGTCTATTATAACATATCAATCCACAATATTTATCACAGTGCGTTAGTGTTGACTCATTAGCTTAAGACGATTTCTAGGCCTAACAATATAGATGCTTTACAATTGCAAATCTAATATTTAAACAAGTCCATGAATTCTAAATAAAAGTGTAGTTTTGAACGTGCTCGGAGTTGTGAGAATAGCTACCGTAATATTCTTGAGTGCCATAATCAGGAGAACCGTACTGATCAGACTTAAGCCAATACTTCAGAAGGATATCTGCTCCTTTCTCTCCTATCATTAAAGTTGATGCTTGTGTATTTGTCGTCACTATTTCCGGTTGAATAGATGCGTCGATAACACGAAGCCTCTTTGTCCCATACACTCTCAACTTTGTGTCCACAACACGTCCCATCCCACAGGTACCAACTACAATTCAAATGGCGTAACAAATGTCAATATATTTCACAGACCACGTAAGATTTCCCATTCATTATTACTATTCTCAATTCTGTTCTTTATAGCTTACCAGGATGATGAAGAGTCACAGTGAATCTTCTTGCGTAGCATTCCCAATAAGCGTCTGTGCGGAAAGGTATGCCTTCACATCCAGGTAAAACTTCATCCGTAAACTTTCCACCCAAGTTTTGTCCAATTGACGTTGTATTTTCAGCCATTAAAACAGTAGCCTTCATTCCCTCGATCATCGCCTTCAGATCTACGTCACCTGGATCACTGAAGTAATTTGGTTCAATAATCAAGTTATCGTATGGACTCGTTCCTCCTAATTTAATATATCCTTGGGATAAAGGCCTAGCTCCAGATATCACAGCTAAGTACGAATCTCTGCCAATCGCGTGCTGGAAGTAAGTGTTCATTTCGTCAAGTTTCAGGGAGAATGCGTGAGCTAATGCTGCTCCAAATCCTTTGGTAACTCCAATTCCAAACAGGTACAGAATAAGGTCCGGCCAGTTTGCTTGGTCACGGGCTTTAGCGAAAGATGACGAAACCATTCCAGCAGCACAAGCACCTGTATTACTCAAAGGTCCCTTTCCGCCAACAAACCCTGTCGAACAAAATTACATTGAAAGCTTCATCTCCCACTCCTGTGAGTTTTAATGTGAATGTTTACATTTCACAAAAGCACTTGGAGTGATATCTCGGTCCAACAAAATTGTTTTGGGTTGATTGACGAAAAATGGTCCTAACCAAGCTGCTGTATGATCTTGCAAGTGCTTTCCTACTGGCAGATCTTGTCGTACTGGGATCTACAGTAGAAAAACCATTCATTTGATTAGAACAATTAGCACAATAGGTTTGAAGCTTGGCTGTCTTACTCCAAGTTCTTGAAGATGTTCTGCAGGACCTATTCCAGACAACATGAGAATTCTCGGTGTTGTAATCGTTCCAGCACTCACAATAACTTCTTTCTTGGCGTATGCTACGTGAGTCTGTCCGTGTCTGTCATATTCAACTCCGTAAGCTTCATTCCCTTCGTTCAACAGGATCTTTAAAGAGATAATAATTGATTAATGAAAAGTTTAATTCATCTCGCTGTTACTTAATTTGTGTGACTTACTCGTGTGACATGAGCATATTTCCGTACTGTAAATGTCTTACGATTTCGAATAGGTTGAATGAAAGCAGCATAAGGAGCTTGTCTCACTCCATTTCTAATTGGGTATCGAATAACTCCATAAGCTAGAAACAGAAATACCACGCTAGATCGTTAGTTCCAGGATCAGTCAAAACATTCTGCTATCTTTTTAAGTACCTTCATCAAAATCACCACCGTTGAGGTCCGCCTCAGGAAACCCAAACTCCTGACCTGCCTTTACAAACTCCGCTGTTAGTCCACTATAGTCTGGAGCTTCGATTCGCAAAGGACCATCAAATCCATGGTTCTCAGCTGCAAATTTTTATGTGCACACCCAAACTCATTGCTACAGATTTCAGTTATCAAAAAATTCAAAACAGAAAACTTACGATTGACATCAGGTGCTTCTTCATGATCTTCGTAACTGTTGAAATAAGGCAAGACACCTTCCCAACTCCAGCTAGGATCTCCAGTAATTTTCGCTGGTTGTTTAATTTTAATTAATCAGCTTTAATTCTTGCTGTATACAAGTTTAAAATACGTTGTCTTCACTTACCCCAATTATCGAAGTCTTTCCTGTGTCCTCGTAAATGTACCATCAAATTAAGGGTTCCCGTACCTCCCAGTCCTCTTCCAGCAGACCAACTACTTTGCTAAAATGTGACACGAACTAAAGTTAGAAATGTCGACAACTGACAGTATTCCTTGAGTTCAGCCCACCTGGTTTACTGAGTTCAAAGTAGAGGTTTTTTGTGGAACACTTTTATGCATCCAATCAGTCTGAGCATAGTTGATTAAAAACACCCCAAAGCCAGGAATATGTTGTAACGGATTTGGTTCTCCTCCTTTTATTATACAAGTTTTTGCAACTGTCATTTTTCCAATTCTAATCTCTTAATCTACAAAACAAATTGCTATCTGCTTACCTGCTTCCAGTAAAAGCACTGAATAGTATCTGCTCAGTCTGTTAGCCACAACACTTCCTGCACTTCCAGCACCGACTGTTAATTTACAAACCATATTAGACATTTGATACTTGCGAAGAATGCACCTTGTCCTGCAAACAAACCGTTCTTACCAACGATAAAATCAAAAGTCTCTGGACCAGAAGGTGGCCTTATCTTTTCGTCAACAGTTTTGTCCCCAGCCTCCCACAGGGTCAAAATGAGACCAATATTGGCCAAAGCCAAATATAAAATAGGCAGCCATAATGTCGCGAGCACAGGAGTTGTAAATGTCCTAAGTTTTGATACGATTGCTTTCGTAACCATTTTAATTCTGATTACTTGAGATCTATTGAATTTATTTGGTTTCTGAACCTTCCCAGGACACCACTAAGGAATCAATTTTGGGGATCTCTGTGGTGTGGAGTCTTGCTAAGAACTGATACGTTCTTTGGTCAATGAAGTGACTGGAAGTCATCATTTATGTGCAACGTCGAGAAGCTTGTAGCTTGAGCCATGTTAGTGTAATACCTCATGAATTTTGCATTCATTATAAGTGGCTGCTCACTTTTGGCCTGATGAAACAAGCAGAACAAGCTACACTTGCAATCATCACAACTTCCAAATCTATAAAAATATTTAATTATAGATGTAGCATGTATTTTGTTTTGTAGTAACTTCTATACATGCCAAAATAAAAAAGTGCGAGTTCTCTTTTGATATCATCAGAGATACATGTGGCAGGTACATTCAATCACGTCCCTTTAATTAACCAGAGATACAGATTCAGATGCACTTCCAAGAGAATTAATTTATCAGTCTATCCTTTCATACAATTAACTTACCAGATGCACGTGGAATTGTGTTTAATAATGATATTCATTTGATGTCTACTGAAGTAGAGACCTGATGATAGGGGTCAAAAATTGGAAATTTTGAAAAAAATAATCCAATGTAGTTTCCTGTCCTATAAATTATCGTCCTCTGAATCTTTTGGCATCCATAATTTTCTTTTTGACTGCAGTCAGTAGAAGACTTGTGCGGGATCATATGCACAAGTGCATCCGACTTCTTTCAATTCAATGAACAAGCGAACAAACTAGTTGGAGAGCAAAATCGCATTGAATGCAAAATGCATGCATAATGGATTTTTGCTCAATAATATTATTATACATGATAGAAGAATTGAATGGAAGTATGATTCTTGAATGAGAATGGTCCTCGCATTAAAAATGCTGTACATGTAAAACAATTTATTACTTAATGCGCTGTTATAAGTCTTTCAACTAAGACGAGTCTAAGTACGTGTGAATTAATTATTAAGTAAATAATCTTTTTAATCCTTGTTCCAAATATTCACCTAAATCTTTAGGCATTTTTGTATTTGGATCTTACACATACAGCATTGGAATATTAGAAGTATCACATTACCTTTCATTCCAAGTAAAATGTGTCTTTGTTCCAAAAGTTGCATTTTTCGTGTAATGTAATACATAAATTTCACTCTCAATTTTCTCGGTCACAAACCCAAGTATAATCAAAGGTTATATATGTGCTAAGATTCACCCTGACGAAAAAACTCAAGTTAATCAGGCGCAGGTAGCAAAGTGTTCTATCATTCCGATGGTTCAGAAGAATCATAACATATTAATAAACAAGGCATGAAGCATGGTTTATGTATTTTCCATGCCCATGATGTAAATTAAATGAGTTCCATCAACAGACTTAATATTTCCTCTTTATTTTTATTAATCCTCTTGCAATAAAAACTTCAAGTACAAACTAATTAACCACGCAAACTAATTTAGACAGTAAACTAATAACGAAACATTTCAATGTAGAAAAACAAAAAAAAAAATTCACAACCACCAGGAATTCACATCAATTCAACTAATCTAATTGATCTCGCGGTCTTTGTCAGTCTTCCATCATTCCACTCACTGTAAACTGTGTAATATGAATATTTAAAAAATATCACTCCTGCAGGGGCTTTCCCTTCGTCTCCTTCAGAAGAAACGATGCACCAGCTCCGATTAAGCTACTTCCAGCCAACAAAAACAAAGGAACTGCTGGCCATTCTGGAATTAAAAAGATCATTATAGAACAATTCATGACGGAATCGATTATATCAAGATGCTGCCTTACTTGAGCCCAGATAAGCTACTTGAGGAGTAAGTATTCCAAGAATAGCTGGGGTAGTCCACACAATACCAACTCCCATATTCCTCACAGACGTTGGATACGATTCACCGGAAACTGTTCTAGCCGAAGCTCGAGCTCCAGCAGCAGTGAACTTTCCAAGCATCGTTAAAGTAAGAACAAGTACAGGGAAACTATGCACATCCATCACAAACTGCAAAATCGCCAGTACTACGAGAAACCCTGAAGAAACTGTCATAAAAGCTGCGAGAGTATTTCTTCTTGACATTCTATAAATAAGGTCATTCAAATAAACGAAAAAATTAATCATAAAATATTGTAAAAATAAATCTAACTTCTTGCATAATGAAATTAATAGATTCGCAAAAGAATATTTACCCCATGTTGACTATGAAGGACACAGGATATCCGACTGCATCACACAGTCCAAGGTAGACAACGTTCAAATACGGATCTCCTCCCATGTTCTTCAGATTGTAGCTTATCCCGAAATACACAAACACGCTCATCGTTGTGATAACCATAAGACAACAGGTTGTGAAAAGGTATTCCTTGTTTTTCAGGAATTCAATGTATCCAATTTTAGCAGATCCAGCTGAATCTTTCCCATTCCCTTCCAAGTCTGAAATTCTCTTGAGAACCTCCGTCTCAACGCGATCTTTCCCATTTACGCGAGCTATATAATTGAAAACTTTCTGGGCTTCATTTAACTGATTATTTCTCAACAGCCACCTTGGACTCTCTGGAATGAATCTGTCCGATAAGTAATGACAAATTCAATTCATTTTCCCAGAAGATATTAAAAAATGTCGTTCATTCATATTCGTTCATTCACTTACGGGAACGCGATGAAAATGAGAGCGAAGGGTGCAGCAGAGACCCAAAGGAGCGTTCTCCACGAATCCTGGAAGTAGTAACCCAGAAGACCGAGTAACATGATTCCTTCACCTAAGGGTCCCACAGACGCACAAATAGCTCTCCACTTAGGCGGCATGAATTCCATCGTATAGGAACCCGAGCAATTTGCGAAGGCTGCACGTGATCACAATTTCAAGTTGAAGTTCAAGGTACGAGATAATGAATGAATGTGTTTCTCATCATTAATTAGATCGTACCTGCGTATCCCACCCCACAGAAGAATCTCGCCACAGCGTAAACGTACATGTTAGGAGCTGAAGCTGAGACAACCGTCCCCATCACTAAGCATGCGATGGTTCCCAAGTAAGAATACTTCCGCCCATACCTAAAACACGAGTTCAAATCAGGGTTCGAAGTGGTAATCTGTTAACGTTATCAATTGCTGTTATAAATTGATTAACAACGGTTTAAAACATCAAGC
>JAQGAD010001666.1:0-17842 GCA_034696625.1 Isotomurus palustris | reverse complement strand
ACTTTCTGTCTAACCTTTTCAGCAAGGTGTTGCATAGTGGTAGAACGCATAGAATCTTAGCTCCTTACAATTGCAACGAGTGTGTTACTAATTCGCCTAAAATATTAGTCATCTCGTGGTCATAGTTTACAGATTATATGCTTGTAGTGCGTGGTATTGTTTGTATTAATCAGGATACACCCGTAAAGTTGGCGGAGTACCTTTTTAAGTTAATCTTCAGTAGATTGTTGTGCTGAGGGTAGTTCGTGGACATATGATTTAAGCAAGATACTTGCGTCGCGACGGTCGTAGGATGAGTTGCATTGTGAATTGTGAAGAACATAGGATGACTTGACATTCACCCAAGAACAGATGATGCACGTTACTCGTTAAGTGACTTGACACACGAGATTGACGCTCTCTCTCTTGAAATGAAAAAGTCCATTATGTTTTCTACATTATCAACTATAACTACATTACTATTTATATGAGGCGACAAATACGAGGAAAGTTGTTTGGTGGCTTGCCTTTTAAATTGAAAATGTAACCATATCCAATGCCAATATGCAATGATAATAAAACTGAAGTAAAGATGACTTGGAAGTTCGATCTCTCTTTACGTCAAGTTGAATGAAAGTAGTCTATCCAACACTCACACAATTACAATTAGTTAACTTGCGCACTTATCTAGCATTGTATAACCCTCCATTCATTCTAGATTTTCTAGCTTGCTGCCTCTGCAATTGCTGTGATAATCTTTTGATTCGTGTGAAAGCATTCATTGTTTCATAACATCACGACGAGTATCATCATCATGTACATGAATGATACACATATTACACAGTAAACCTTTTCACGTGGGAGCTTATTTCGATTAGGATCCCAACCGAATCATCTAGTTCGTAGAATCTAGCATACTAGTGACAGAGTTGCGACTACGAATTATTTTTCTTGTTTCGATTCGTCTTTTTCGTAGGCGTATGGCGTATTATTGGATTTCTATACACAATCATCTTCAATTGTTTCTCAGGCAAACCCCACACACAATGTTTCCGGTCTTTAGGTTACATAATACTCGATTTTCTATCCGGTATATTATATTCCTCACGACAAACACAACAGCGTGTCTTCTAATCAGTCTAATTTTCCGAGTGCGTGACAAATAATAAAACTAAATGAAAATCTCTCTCTGTTCTGCATTACTCTGCAACATAATATCCGCTGTATGCACAAAAATCATAATGAAGAACAGTTGACATTACGATCTATGAACTCTCCCTCTGCATTTATCGGCCACAGAGTTACAATATTATCATCTGTTGACTGTCATTTTATTTAGAAAGGTGAATAACTCAAAATAAGAAAGATAAAAATGTATCACAAAAATAAAAATCCAACCTCATGCACATCTCCTCAACTCCTTTGCAGTTGGGATGGATGGAGTTCGAAGAAATATCTACCGATTTGCATGATATTTTGCGTCTTACTGCTTTATCAGCCTATCAATTTTGTAACTCGGTTCACCACCACGTCTCGTCCTTTTTGAAGCAACAGCAGAAAACAGAGTTAGCAGAGTACGAGTTGTAGGACACAAGTACCGAGTAAAAGGAAACATGTGTGGATTTAGCGTGAATCACTTTTACAAAGTAAGATCAGCTCTCAAGTAAGCCAGACTAACATACATAATAGGGCTATTCAGAGATGCGAAGAAGATGCAATCCCGACTACAACTTTCATAATCCTTCGAATCATTCGTAGCTTACATCAGAAGAACTCAAACCCATTCATTCCTAGGAACAACAACAACAACCAGATCCAGTGCCAACTTCGCGAGATGTGATGCAAAAAATGTTAAAACCTGATTCATAGAATTGCAACGCAAAACCCTTCTAGCTGCGATTCCTATATAGTTATATTTACGAGCATGTAGCAAGAACCGAGACGAGAGAGATCAACTGGCTCAATTGTATTTACATTCACCTTCTTTCTAAGTGCTAGGCGGGATAAAGTCATCGCGATATTCAGGATCGGTTAAGCAAGGCAAATGTGCATATTATTATGATAGGCTTGTGAAGTTGGTAGACGAGTAGTTACCGTACACTGCACACTTACATATAAATATACAATAAGATACGTATGTACACCCTCATAGAGATTTGAAAGAATGCAGTTTCTAGACGAGGTGATGGACACTCTTTACTACTCATCTTTGCAATTACTGTCCTGTCCTGCAACACACAGCTATTCATACCACAAAAAGATAACGCTGATGATGAAGCTGTGTAATAAATGAGCATCTCTAAAGTGAAAAGTCTTCTTACCTTGACTTACCTTGCTCTTCAATTGCGAGCCTCCCAAATTGTGTAGTCGTGTTCGCATATCAGAGAGTGCAATCTTTCGCATTCCCTTCTGTATTACATTCCATTAAAGATGACCCATGTGCCCAGAGGCACAAAAGAAGGGACAACGACTTCTCTAAAGTTTACCTGATATCTCTTTTACACTTGATTCGTAGGTATTCCTTTCAAACGAAAGACACTCATTTGAAAGTTTCCTTTTCTCCTAGTCTTACTGAAACTAGTCACGCAAATTCTGATTAATATCGCAGTAGTGTATGATTTTGGGTCTAAGGGAAGAAGCTCCAATCTAAGGGCTTGGGATAAGAGCTTTCGGCACTAAATCAATTAGGGTACAAATTATTTGATTATGCAAAACGAGAGACGGAAAGTGGTTAAATATGCAGTAGTGATAGATATTGACCTTCAAAATTGCAATTCTTGCAAAGTGAAACCCGAGTCCGCTTCGGTTGATTCCATTGATGATCTCATGATCATAAAAACAAATCTGGCGTTTCAATTTATGATTGTGCATGGCGAAAATACACGTGAACAGGACAAATCACAGGGCAATGATTCAAGAACTTAAAAATAAGGTTTACACTTACTAGACGGTTAAATTTTATTGTATGCAGAATAATGTCGAAATTCATTCAGTGTTATAATTATCTTAAGCATGAATCCATTTTTTGCACCAAGCGAAAGATTAGCGGTTTAAAATGGTCCGTTTTATTGGTTGTGGGGATATTATTGCTTACGAGAGTAAGCACACTTACCTATCCAATTTCTATTTTCGTTGTTTTCATGCATGTTATTGTGCCACATTGCGAGTCAAGTATCATTATTGAAAGTGATTGTATGAGGATTAACCATCTTCTGATGTCCTAGCTAATGAACAAGTCAACAATATTTTGTTGTTTATTGTTGAAATTGAAACCAACACTCTTCCACAAAAAGCTTTCTACTTTTCTTCTAATGATATTGATAAGATGCAGATGTAAAGTGCGTCAGTCGAGCCAGTCAATAGTTTTATTATAATTTGGACAAATGGTGATGGGGACTACAAGATTTGATCGATATAGCTAAGTTGGTTGCAAGCTCTCAGTCAGTGAAGCCGTGTAGCACTTGGATATGTTCGAATCATATATAGTCTCATCATTGTTTGTATGAGGTCAGCAGGTCTTGATGCATAAACAGACAACGAGGACCAGACAAGCATTATTCGCCTAGTAATTAAGGCAAAGGTAGTAGTGTGTTAGGACCAGAAACAAACTACCAGACTTCGTGAACAATTTAAACATCGTTTGTTTGTCGAAAAGAAGAGTTCTGGTTCTTCCCAGAGTGTGTGTTTATATAATAATAATAATAGTGTGCAAAAAAATGGACAAAGACACATGGAATAATAAATACATTTTGGTAGTAACTCCAGAGCATGACAGACTCGTCCAACCTCGTTTATCAAAAACAGACTTTGTGATCGAGAAACAAACACTCCTCTGCACACTTCCTGCTATTTATTTGTATATTCTGCTTGGATCAGCAAATAAAGAGAGCATATGATTTAGGAATTGTGTCATATGACAAACATTCAAGTTTCAAGTAATTTTGATTGTTTTTCCTAATGTATACGCGAGAGCCAAAGGTTCTTAGCTGTATGGGATATGGGAGATCTAAATTCTACCAATCCAGATATCTAGAATCTAGACTCTAGACAACAGAAAGCAGGAAGGCTCAGTGTCAGCATACATAAAAGTGTGCGTATCAAGAGTTTGCAGACAAAGATTGTATTGACTACATTAATTGGCTCAGACTATGATTTTACACTTGTTTTTTGCTTGCTAGTTCACAACACTTGAAAAGTACACAAGATATCGATTAAGACCTTTGGGGTTTTGTTGCTTTTAGCAAAATCATGATTACCCAATTCACCCATAACATTTTTCCAAGAACACAATGCTACTTGCCTGCATTTGAATTTGAAAGTACAGAGGTAAAATATTTACTAGGGTTTGCAATTTGTAAGGAGAAATTTTGAGGCCGTTTATGACTGCTAGGTCAGACCTGTACAGCTGAAGTTCTCAATTCATAACCTAAAGCTGCCGAATGTATGATTTTCTCCTAGTTGTTTGGATTTGATTCAGGCTTCTATCCTTCAGTCTTCTAAAAAATGAGAGGAGCATCTGTTTTGTTGCAATTGCAGAGATTTTTTACTTGCAACGTGAGATGACGATTCTTTCTTCGTTGTAGATACATTTAGATGGAAGATGTTAAAAATATCTTCCATCGCATGATGATTTCTTTGCGAATTGCGAAGTAAACAAGTGTCATGGATAAAAACAAGACGGATGCTGTGTGAGTAGTGCAGTTTTCGGTTAGTCTCTACAAGACGCATAATAATGACTTGGAAAAGAATCCGATTGGCACACTGTCAATGACGTTCAGTGGGAGTGGTACGTGACGTGGACGTCTGGAGGCTTTCGTTTTTGCTGGCTGACTACTTTTATAACATAACATTCTTTCACGGATCAAACATACGGCGGATTCATTTACTTTTCGCGTTCATATCCCTATATAATAATAACTTCAGTTGCGCGTGGACTGCAAACTCTGAATGAAATTCACACGCATTTCATATTGCCTCTATGCATTATTGCTTCGATGATAGAATTATGCCTTCAACGGATACAAGGTAATTACTACGAATAGAGGGGCATTGCAGATTGCAAATTGCAATGAGATTGTCTGACAGGAGCGTTTTTGTCATTCGCGTAAATATGTCCCTGTATTTAGGTGAATACTGGTAATATGACGCATAGATGTATATGTTTATGATACAAGTTGTGTGTTTTTCTGGTTATTGGCTAATTAAGTCATTCCTTCAGCTTCCCTTCCAAAACAGAACTACATATCTGTGATCACTGATCACTGATCACCATCACGCACACTTTTTAGCTATGAACTACTTACTTACTGAACACAATGAGCCCAGAGTTCCATCAATCTCTCATACAATTCATTGTATAGTCGTGGCTCGTGGTGAATCAATAATATCCCACGCCCACGCATGACATTACACGGTGACGAAGATCATGTGTAATTAAGTCATATGACGCCAATCGAAAACTCATTACATATCATCTTCTTTGCCTCTTGAAAGTGTTGATTCGCTGAGTGAAACTGTACTTTGAATGTTTGAATGCACCCGATCGATGAATTGCCAGACTGATTGTAAGGTAGAAAATAATACTCCATTTACGCCGTATTGCATCCCGTTCTCAATTGCTTTTTAATCAATTCATCAATTCTCTGAAGCCATATAAGTGCTGTCTGGCCACTCTGACCTCAGCACTTCGTACTTCTTTGTCTTGTCACCAAGTGTTTAACTGGTAAACAGTAAACAATGTCGGTATCAGTAGTTATGTACGCTTTACGTTGATTCAACTGAAATCAAAGTGCGAATTTCATTGATGCAAAAAGACAACTTCTCCGTAAGCAAATCTCCGAATGATATGTAGGCTGTAAATAACAAAGCAAGATAAATGATAAGTATTCAACTATTTGTGCTTGTTTGACACAAAGTTCATTTTATTATTTGGCTAACTTATCTTCGGAATCGTGTGCATGAATAACAATAGTATGCCGTGTTTGTCGAAGAATAATCCGCTGATTAAACGAATCGAAAGCTGGACTTGATCAGTCGAATTATCCCTTGTAATCAATAACAAGATACCCTTTGCGAACCATCAATCATTAATTACAAATATTTACAGACGGCTTCAGAGGTTTGTTTTCTGATTTTTTAAACCTTCGTGAAGCACAAATCAAAATTACTGCGCCTTACAATTGACAGAGGACAATCTTAGAGCATAGACAGCTATAGAGCTCTGGAAAAAATCGTTAGCCTCGACATTCACCTTCCGTTTAGAAAACCCTTTCGTACAAAATAATATTAAGTGAAGAGTATGAAACCTTGAAGAAGTTGAGCTATTTTGTGACAGCAAAGAGAACGCACAGTGAGTGTTTGCAAGTCATTTTTCATACGGAATGTTATCAAACTTTGCCGACTGGTATTGTGAGGAAACAATAACTAAACTCTTAAAAGATGAAAAGAGGAAACAAATAAATAAACATTCAAAGCCTGTCTATAAGACGCTTATACGGTGTGTGTGTCCTTCAGCCATGGACTTCCATACCGGAAGTTTCCTGTGAGAAAGCAATTACCAAATTAGTCGTATCCAGTCATCGTGCCATCACCACTTACTAAATGTACATCCATCAGGACCAGCATCAGTCGTTCTATCAAGGAATCATTGTCTTATATTGTATGCTTAAAAGGCCCAGAGGCAAGAACATGAGATGACCTCGAGAACAAAATGAAATAACATGAACACTACACTACTACATTCAACATTATGAGTTTTGCATATACGTGAGAAACAGGGAGCAATTTGAATGACCAAAATGGCATTTGCCATTCTGCATAGGATGTTGTAGAAGAGACTGCAACACTGCTAGCAAGCCAAACCACACTCCTTTTTCTGAGCTCACTCACCTGAGACCTTCAGAATTTTAATTTCAATAACATTTGTCATTTATAATCGTTTATTGTGCTACAGTTTTGCCAACTCGATCAATGTTTTCGAAGTGGGTTGTCTTTATTTAGATTCGTCTGCAAGTCTTAGGCACAAGTAGAATACATTGACTACTTTCAACTTTTCGATCTTCGATCGTTCTCAATCTGGCTGGCTAGTAATCAATCAGATCGCATCGGAAGGAAATGAAGTTGTGATGGATAAAAAACATTAGAGGGGTAGTGCTAAACTAATTGTAAGGGGAAGTATACACTAAAAAGTAAGGCTTGGCTTACCAATGAAGTTGTTAGTCTGTCGATTTTCGATATAATTGATGGATTTATTGGGTACACCTAAGAGTAAAGGTGGTAGTAGTGGGGTCGACATTTATGTTGCATTAACGCGATATATAGATTGATTGAATAATAAAGTATAGTGTAGTACGAAACGAACACCAATCTCGACCTTCGTGGGTCAAGCAAACCTTTATAAAAAAGATGACATTGCTTTTAACTTTAATTATTGCATGAGTAAGCCTTTCTTATCCTCAAGTGTTTGAACAATTGATCCACTATTGGATAATATAATAATCTGCTAAGGTGTTGAGTAATCTGATCATGCATGCCACGTTGTAAAATGGATGGAAGGAATGGTTCGTTCATTTCCTAAGAAGCTTTTGGCTTTGCATGTGTGTTGCTTTGAGATTTTCACAAAAGAACAGAGGAAGGCCAAACGACCCTCTCTCTCTCTCTTCCCACTTCCTATTTCTTGTCACAGGAAAAATTACCTTGTTCCTTACTAACTTTTTTGTTCTGCCTTTGCCATCATCTCATCTCCGTGTATGAGGAGACGAAGACTTCCTTTAGACTGGACAACCTTCGGATCTTCACTCCTACACTTCGTACGGATCTATTCATTAAATGAATCAAAATTGAGGGTGTCTCTTCTCTATGGATGATATCGAGTTAGATTGCTTAGATTCATCTCATTCTTTTCGATTCTGTTTTTTATTAGTGTGCAATAACCTTCGAGAGTTCCAGAGAAGGATAATAAATATGTGAACCAATTTACCCTTCGGATTTCCTTATTCCTTCCCACAAATCTTGACTTCATTAATTATCCATAAAAATCACGCTACCTTCGTTAGCATTCAAGGACTAAAACCTGGAACAGCGAGTATCTAATACGAATATTGCCAGTGCAATGCAAACATTCCAGAGGAAGACTTTTGGCGTTGTTTTGCGAATGTTTGCAAAAAAATGCGAAAAATTCCGATCACTGAAGCATACTTTCTGCTGCATATTTTTTACTCAATAATCATCATTTCAGTTCCAGGTTTGAGATTGTAGACCGTACTGAGCAGTTACCATTACACATATCACCCGATTGCCGATTGTTCCTTTCCGCCAGCTCCGAATCAGAGTCAGTGGTTATGAACAAGCATACAGAAAGAAAGTCTAATCTAATTTAAACGATTCACGTCAGCACTAAAAAGCTTTAGCACTCTGGCCTGGGCAATTGTAGGGCTAATAGAGAATTTACTCACCATATTTGGGCAAATTTTCGGAGAAAATTCACTCATACCAAAAATCTAGGTACTATGCGGATTGACTTTTGTAAGCGGATAAAAGCTCGGCGATATTATCAGGTGATAACTTTCTGCTTCTGTGTTGAAGTTTCGCTTCGAATGTTCTGGAGTTCTAAATATTTTTGATTGGCCGACTAATGCACTAGCAGTAGTATGGATTCTTGGCTACATAACCATAAAATTAGAATGAGTTTGTTACCCACCATAGCTTAGTGAAGGACACTCTACGGCTTCCAAGTCTCAGGCTTCCTTTTAATCAGAAGTTTTGTCGTTGGTTTGAGTAAAATGAAATACTGGGAAGGAACATTGGAAGCCACATACTAAACTGTGAGATTTAAGTTTTCCAGTTACAGGAATTTCAACAAAACACTCTTACTTACCACATTAGCTCTAAAATTAGGTACTTACTTGCTTTTCCTATTCGTATATCATAGATTCGTTCGCCAAGTTAGAGTCTCCTGCTATTCCTAGAATTACTAAAACCTCTACCTCTCCAATTGATCTCATTTTCCTCGTAATACTTTACATTCCCTTCTACTGTGACATGCCACGTATCCGTGCGTATGTCTACTGTTAGTTTGAAACGAATTTTAGGATTAAAAAGGTCAAAAAGCGGTTTCATCCTGGTGAGCTTAATGTAGTGCAGGTTCATTCAAATAACTCGTATTATCTTGGAAATACGTCTGTCGTAATTCCTCACATCGTAGTTTGCAGTCTGTGGTAATTTCATCCGTAAAAGCTTGATAAAATCACGCGTTAAAAGTGATGAGCGTGAGACAAATTAAAACAATTTTGTCATCTCATAATCAGTCTGGTGAATCAGTAAATAGCATAGCAAATCCTTTTGAGTATTACACGAGAAACTTAATATGATTATGAAATTGTTTATTTGAATGAATCTTTTCTAACTTCAAGCGCCCAAAATCGAAGCGCACATATTTTGGCCCTGGTAATTAATTTTAATTTTAGCATGCAGTGTCCCCAATTTAGACATCTTTCATACATTTATTTCCTGGATTGGATCAGTTTATTCAAACCAAAAATGAGATGAGCTGAATTTCATGCTTTTTAGAACGATAACATCTCTTCATCTCTCCGCTTTCTGCGTCTTTAAATCCTCATTTAATCCATTTAACGATAGTGTTTTACTCAACCATACATACTTGACATTGGTAGTTTTAGTGAGACTGATAAGCAGTTGCAAACCCGTTTTTTTCTTTGGTTACACTTTTGTCTGCGATCTTTGATGATTGGGGTTTGGACTGGTGATCGCAATTCTCTTCGAAAATTCTCTGGCATATTGATATTACGTGCTTTGTCATCGTAAGGTTGGTAAATAGTAAACCAAGATTTTATTAGACTCACGACCAGTATTCTAATGATAGTAAACAGCTCATGCACATGCAAACTCTTATCTGCTCGCAACGTCGCAACTCCTTTCAAAAAGTTGATAATAAATGGTTTTTGTAGTATGCTTTGTATGCACGATCCTAAAATACTTCATTTCAGCTCTAATTCTCCAATTAAAAAAATCATGCGTTCTGCATTTCACGTTGTACGGGAAAACAAATCGGATTTCGAATCGATCAAGGCTTGTTATAAGCTATATGTAATACACTCCTGCTTCTTACTCGAAGACTACAATGTTCATAATAACATGGAAATATATTGCGATAATCCTTATTCCTACTACCCTTCCTGCAATAATATCCAAGAACATACTACACCGCTTGAAAAATTAGACACGAGACTTTCATTCATGAGGTTTCAGTAAAAAATAGCTTCCTTCAATACAGATCCAAGAACAAAGTAGTAAAATGTTCTATTCTATTCACGCTATAATGCGTTTACGTGAAGTCCTGCGAGACTGAATAGAATATGTAGAAGTCTTGTGCTAAATCAGATTTCCAGCACTCCACGAATGTGCGAATCCATTCCCCACACACAAAAAATGTCTCGTGAGCATTTGGAACCTTTGAAGCAGCAAATATTTATTTAATACTATAAATATAACAAGATAAAGTTTGAAGCCGTATTCAACTGCTGACTCCCAGGTCGGATGATATTTTATTTTACTGATGCCTTGATGGCAAATGTTAGATTCGCAATCTAATACTAAAACTGTAAAGCGAACATACAATGATACAATGGAGGGTTTTTCCAGGTTACTAACGCATAAGGTAGATCAGTGCTTTTTTAGCCTAAACCAAATAATTTCATGAGCAGCGTAGAAGGAAGTAATGATAATAATTAACACTTAAGACTTCAAATTTTAAGAGTTGAGCAAGGCTGTTGACACACTTCGGTTCGGAGTTGTACGTGTACCCTAAAGCCAGACAAACCACATGTTGCCCTCAGACGATAAAAAACTCCGAAACTTCAATACTTTGTAGTTTTCTACTCCACTATTTGTTAGTTTTATGTAAGCAACCCAGACAAGAGATCTTAAGCAGGCTGCGTTAGTATGAACATCTGCGTGTAGGAATGACATGATATACAGGAATCAAGTCATAAGACATAAAAACTGTCTATTCTTCTTATTATTCCAATTTTGTAAAGATATACACAGTAGTAATTTCTTTACAACGAAGATTACCCAGTTGATCTATATGTGCCAAATAAACCATTAGAGGTACATAACCTTTCTCACCGGAAAATTGTAATAGAATCCGGGAAGTCACAAGATGTGAAGTGCAGAGATCTGAAAGTTTAGGAATTCTGCCAAATGCGAAGTCTCAAGACTTCCTGCTCTGATGACCCGAGTAAGTCATAAGCTTCGCAATATCATAAGTTCTTATTGTACAGAAACCTTATGTCGTTGTAAATACTCGAATCCATGCATTCATAATGAACAGATAACTAACGAGGATCGGACCATGCACGGGATAGAGAGAGAACTATATTTTGACATCAAATACTGATAGTACAAAATTTACGCGTAATACTAAGTCAATCTTCCCAGTAAAAAATAATCAGATTTTGCATTAATCATTGCTAATTAAACAATACATATTGTTCAAGTGGACATTTTGTGTATGAAGATAAAAATACTTATGCGTTGTTTCTTTCAGCACCACTGGATGCAATCAATGATCTACTAACCACGTAACTTATAAAAATCTAATCATTCTCGCTTAATTTCTGCGTACTAACACAATGATTTCAAAAACAGGATAGACCCGTTCCCCGGCAAATGCGGTGCGATTGATTTGTAATTTTTCACGAGACTCATTCATACATTTAAACGCTATTCAGTGACTGTATCATAAGGTGTGTAGATAATTTTAGATGGAGACGATCATGCATTTCATTCCTGGAAAATATGATCACATCACAACTACGTCAACTGTAAATGGATTGACGCACATGTAAACAACAATTCAAACGGAAACAAGATATGATTTAAAAATCCAATTATTTTCTTTTTACTTTCAGAAGGATGATTTTTATACACTCTAAATGCATTTATAGCCGTCATTTAGACCACAATTCAAACAATTATTCACAAAATTTCGGACAAACTAATAAATTACAAAGAGCTGCGAAAAGATGCGAATACGGATAGCAATACTTGAAAGTTGAGACGGATGAGTCCTTAAAATATTCGTCCACTTTAGGTCACTTATGCATGCAAGAAAACCACTTGAGGCTGACTGGCATCGCTGAATCTCTTTCAAAGGACGAAGACGACTCACTTGGCACCCGTCGTACTCTGTTAAGCAAAGTGAAAAGGAATCAGGATTAAGACATTTTATAGGGCACACGAACAGAAGAGAGTAAAAGTTAATTAAGTCATATCATAAGGAAAATAGGTTCACGCACTGTATGACGACACGCTTGATTTAGTCTACACAAATAGTCACATCGCAACTCTGTGTGAACTTACCATTATGCTGACTATTTCTTCAATTGCATCTAATTTTGCGTTAAATTCTCTATGAACCTCTTCCTGGTCCACCTGCACCACCTTCAAGTGCGCTAGCTGACCAGCCAAGGATGTCACATCTGTAATTCAATCGCATTGTTAATTTGATACTCAAGGGTTCTCATTCGCAATCCAGGTTTCATTTGTGTGTATGTGAATATTTAGAACTTATTTTACTACTAAAATTCGGAGCAAGGGTAAAGTATAAAATTAACCTGTTTTCAAAACTCGTTTTTGCGATGTACACGGGTAATTTTTTCTGTTTATGCTACTTATACTTCCTTTCAAGAACGTAAAAACCAGTGCTTCAAAGTTCAAAATATCCGTTTTTGGTTTGTTAAGATTAGTACATTCGTACTCCTACATGCATACCCTTTCTTATTCATTCGAAATCTACAGGATAGATTATAACTGCGTCTGTACTGTACCATGGTAGAAAAAATTAAGAATAATGAACTTTTCTGCGAAAATTCAGGGCGAATCGTAGTTTTTGCCTTTCGCCAACATAACAACTTTTCATATCCTTGTGCCAAATCGCCTCATACGTAAAAGCTCTTTAACTCGTTCTTTACATTTAAGATCTTAACATTCACAAAGAGATTGTAGCTAAATAATAATATCATATAGCATCGTAGCTTTTCCATGTATAGTTTTGTTCGGTTTTGCGTATTGATTAAATGAAGGTATTGTGAGCACGAGTTCTTCAAAAACCTTCTTGTAAGCAATACATGTGTTAAGACCGTTGTCGTATTATTGGTTTTCTTCGTTGTTCAATATTATTTTTAGTACTCTTTAAAAAGATAGTATTACTTCTGATTGCTTCGCTGTTGATGGCTTGATGGACTTGTTCCAGGTTAATTCCCTTGACAAGCGCATGCATTTGACGAATGATGGGTTCTGCGGCTAAGACAGCGTTTCCTTTAGCTTCTCCTCCTAAAAGTTGACTGCTCTCTTCCAAATCCAGGAAGTCTATCATATCTTCAACTGTAAGCAAACGAAAAGTACAAATCAGTATTTACTTTGACTGTTAAAAATGGCACAACAACCTCATCTTATTCCCGAATAAATGCCCCGTAAACTTCAGTTCATATGAGCGTTCTAGACAATTTGCATTCTACTCGTACTTTTCACACGCAAGTGAAAGCATATTGAGATGCAACTGTGCTGTCTCTCAGACAGTCGAACACATCTAATTTGCTACTCTTCTTACAATTAATAATACATCTCTCAAACTGTTCAACATTCCAACTCTTTTCTTTGTACAGCATCGTAGCTACAATATACCAATTAATTCCAGTGTCAGAAAACAAAATGGAACCACCATGCACCAGATAGCAAGGATTACAAGAAAATTACTACTACTGTACTAAAAACCCCATCGTCTTCACAGCCAAAAGCCGTAAAACGTAAAACTCATCTCGCTTTCCATAAAGGTTCACCATCCTAATTTACCTAGTTCTTCGACTGTCTGCATAAACATTTAAGCTCAATATTTTAAGTCTGAGCTGACCCCATCGATCTTAGAATTTTTCCTATCGTCATCACTAGCACTCTACAAACAATTTCTCCCAAAAATAGTAGCCTATAAATAAAAACTACCAACTACCGCAGCTTTCTTGTCTTGCCTCTCTCTCTTCGCCATAATAAACACTCCTCTAAAAAAGCAAACAGCACAGCACTCATACTGTCATACTCCATGTAAAATAAATCACGTACTGTTTTTCATAAGAGAAGAAATAGTTTCTCTGTTCACAACTCCTCTTTGAATCTGCCCATTTATCTGCACCATCTCGTCTATAACCTGAAAAGAAATGCGAAAAATTCAATGATTAGATTTGCATTTTTACATCTCCCTTTATCCCAGCTCTTCCTTGAACACTAAAAAATATAATGTTGAGACTCTTGAGACTTGAGACATAACTGAGACGAATGTACTTCATGCAAAACAAAGCAAAAATTCTGCTTCCTTTTGCAACTGCAATGCAAAACTCGGTACTTGCTACACCATCTCTTGCGCCACTCAAGTTCTCTCTCTCTGTGTATTACTCACTCACTGTAAATCAAAACAACTCCTACTTGCCTGTCTTTTCTGTTGAATTTTAGAGTTGATTTCATCACCGAACAGTCGCTGCTCCAGGGAGGCTACTCTCGTCTCCAGAGAATTCAACAGTGAGTCCACATTGTCCCCCTTCATTGCTTATTAGCGTCTTGTGGAACTCCTACACAGAAACTTAAAATTTCGAAACTTCAAAGTTCCTTGTCAAGAGCGGCTGAAGAAGGAATTTAAATCCCGCGCCCAAGCCAGCCTAGCCAAACACAATTTACATTGTGACTCAGTTCAGTTGTCTACGGCCAAGTCGCAGTCGGCTTCTTCCATTCGTCGGTGCTGAGAGAAGGTGCGCAACGTAAATTTTGCAAAAATACTTTATTCGCGTATTCATTATAATAAAGTGTGAAGTAATAGTGTAATCTTGTATTATTTTATTCGCCAATTTTAGGCCTGGTCGTGCTGTACTCATTTTATTGTGCAATTTTAAAGAAAGCCACAGGAAGGTGTTTAGTACGAGGCAAGAGGAAAGAAGAAGGCGTGCTCGAATAGCAATGGCTGCTTAAGCGTGGATGGGCAGAGCAGAGGAGTGCATTTTGTCGAGCTCCGGATATTTTAAGAGGTTTGTTAAGTACCTAAATAATACGCAGAATTTCTTTATTTTTGATAACTTGATAACTTGGCTTCATTGTTCTGTCATTAGTTTAGCATGATAGTGCAGGTACTAAGAATTGCAGGAGCATTTTGGATTAAGCATTTATTTATGGAGGTTCATTTTAGCTCAACGGTCACCTTCTTACTTCTGTTGATTTCTTAGAAAAGTTAGAAAAAGTAGATATGTGTGTCTATAAGTAGCGTGAATCCCTGTGAACCTAAACAATTTCAGAAATGAATAGAACCTTTTGAAGCTTTGAATTTTCTGTATGAATAAAGAAAGGCAATGAAGGCATTATATTGTTACTGTGCAGGGGATGGTGGTTTGGGTTTAGGGTAGCTTGTTGAGTGGTAGTTGTTGCATGGAAAACTACCTGAGTTAGGGTCGTTTGAGTCTGGAATTTGCATTGAGCTCCAAGTTCTATAGTACCTATGTTCTTTTGTAACTTTAGATTTGTGATGGAGGATGACAGTCTTCTAAAGCCGGCTGCAGCTTCTTCCACTTCTTCATTCGCTTAGTCGGCGTTCAAGACTTCGCATCGTCTTTCTGTTTTCCTCCTCATCCATGGGACAAGCCGACCCTCCAGTTCTAAGTGACAAGTCTACCAAGTTGAAGTTGTCTACTGTGTTTTCTGACCAATCGGAGTATTCCGACCTGGCTGAGAAAATCTTCGATTCTGTTAATGTGGTATTTCAGAAAGACCAATTGCTGTAAGTTCGTACTTATTTTGTTGAATCAACCACTAAAGCATCACAATTATGTTAGCTAATTTCTTAAGTAAGTTATTTTTTTAAATTCAGAGACGAATTTGACTTGGTCCCTGTGGAGAGTAAGTCAAATCATTCACCAGTAATCCACGATGAATCGGAGCATAAGTTGGCGTTGGAGTCATGGTGTGTTCCGTATCTGTACACCCATGCATACAAAAGCTTCATGGCAGTGCAGATCCGACAGCGTCGTTCGTCATCATCTGCTCTGAGTTCTGAAGCGTATGGGAGTTCCAAGATATGCTCTTTATCAGAAGTTGAGCGAACGAGCCGTGGCTGTCTATTGAGTCGACTACTAGTATTACTGAATCCAGATTTGGCACTTGCATGGAATTTCCGAAGAAGACATGTTCATCTTACTGCAGAATCAATACAGGATGAATTGAGACTGATCAACCTGGTGGCCTCTAGAAAGCCGAAGTGTCCTGAAGGATTTTCCTACAGAAGGTGAATTACTTTTCAAGCTTCTTTTAGCTCGCATTTTGTATTGACTTTTATCGACGTTTGATCTAGATTGTCTCATTCATGTGTCATCTGTATAATAAGTATCAATGTGACAAAGGAAGTTATTCTTATTGGTTTTATTCTTGACTTTACACAGGTGGCTTATTCGCAATGGAACTTCGTTACTAACAAACAGTCAAGATTCTGTGCTTCAATGGACTCTTGTTGAACTGAAAGCTATAGAGAGTCCCATCAACCGATATTTTAGTAACTACCATGCTTGGGATTATCGACTTTGGCTGATAGATTTCGTCACGAAGAAGAATTTCTTGTCTGAAGAGGACACAACTCGACTTCTGAAAGAAGAATGGGAATTTTCAAATGACTGGATATCAGCTCATGTTTCGGACTACTGTGGATGCCATTATCGCCAAGGGCTAATTGGCTTATTAGCAAGTCATCAGGTATGGGAGGAGTCAGTTCGTTTTAAAATTGAACAAGAACTAGAAGATAATTGTAATAGAATACAGACATACGAAGGTCATGAATCTTTGTGGTATCATCGAAGAGCTATTTTAACGAAGTTGTGTCAACTGACTCCCAATTCTAATTTAAGTTTGAAGGCAAATGAGGAGTGCTTTATAAGATTAGTCAAGAGTAAGGAATCCAGAAAAGACTTTTCAAAGTTAAACTTAAGATTATGCAGCAAACACATATTGTGGCTTAGACGATCTTTCGATTGTATAATCGTGGAGTAGACTAGACGAAGTGGAATAGCTAGTAGTATAGTGGGTAGTACTTAAGGGAACTTTGCGTCAACTAAGTGCAACTAGGTCCTCAGTTAACCTATCTATGCAGACATGCTCAATTTAAATCTTGTTCAACAAAAGATGTATTAATATTAATATTCATAATCTTTTACAACTTAAAATTGTTTGGTCATGTTGTGAGGAGGGTAGCAAAATGGTTGTATGAATTTGCTGTTCAAACGTGCAGAGTAGTAGATTACATTCATGTTATATGAATACTGGAAGTCTATGACATCATAGAAAATTAGTTCTCGCTCGTCTCGTGTAAACTATAATTCCGTGCTATTGTGACTTGTGATAACTTACAAAGTCAATTAATTCAAATCGAAATCGAAGCTTCGCTGGCAAGAAAAACATTAAATCTAACACAGTAGTAACTGTAACAGCTAAAACTTTATTCAGAAGGAGGTGTAGGAAACCCTGCTATCTTTTTACAGTTATACATTACTGACACTGTTGGTATTAGTGTCCGGGTGTAACGCGTAAGGATGAAAGATTTGTAGCTTGTAACCAATCATTGTATGAGAAAGGATACAGTAGTTTAATGTCGAACTGTGTAATTATGTTAGACTCTGCTGCACCTGTTGCAAGACCACACGGGAAAGTAATATACGCACACACAAATAATTAGCAAATTCTGCTGGTAGACCACACGGGAAAGTAATATACGCACACACAAAAATAAAATTGGCAAATTCTGCTAATAGGCCACACGGGAAAG
>JAQGAD010001665.1:0-17854 GCA_034696625.1 Isotomurus palustris | reverse complement strand
TTGTAGTTCTTTCTCTACAACTCCCTTTTCTTGACTCAAGGCTTAAGGTCTCTTTACCCTACCTGCACACGAAGTTGCAATTCATTCAATCTCCAATTGCATACCTCCACTTTCCCCAAAACTAACAATCGGAAGAAGCACACTCCCGATTCCCAAAATATGATTTGCAAGTTACAAACCACACTCCAGCCTAGCATCAAATGCAGATTGCAGCTTGCAGCGTAAAACAGCATGAGTTCAGCAAAATAAATTGTTGTCATTCTTCGGCTTAAGATGCCTGGGACAGGATTAGATAATCTAGTACGGACTTTAATAGCCGTAGTAAATAGTGAATGAATCAAAAACCTGTTCTGCCAAATAAATTGTCTCTTTTACTCCCCGTAAACTATTTATATTAATCTTCCTTGTTTTTGGTGAATTGTTTTTTTGGTTTTGGTTTTGTTTTGAAGAAATGCAGATAGTTATGGAATCCCATAATTCAAGTATGCACTCCTTAAAGGGATTCACCATTTCTTCCTAATTCAGATCTCATTATCTCACTCTGATTTCTATTCAACTTAGGTCTGCATATTTCTCTACCGAAATTTACCTAGTCAAACTCAACTATGAAGTATGACTCCTCGTATTGACTGCATTTGAACACTTTATCTCATTCACATCCACATCATTTTCCACAGATGCTATTAAAATCAAAATACTGTGAAAGATAAATGTAAGACGAGTTGTAATTATTATTTTGCATTTGCTTGACATAGCTTGACATTAATTAACAATCACTTCAGTTTAATTCAAGAGGACGAGAAACCTCGGGGACGACATATTTCAAAGTACAAAATGAATCACTAAATCACCTTTAAAAGAGAAGAATATATTATAATGACAGTATCGTAATTACTGAGAAAACTGATATTTTCACTCATCTTCGGGTTATTATCTATAGAGTAATTGCTCGGCTAAGAGCAAGCACGAAAACAAAATTATCTTTTCACACATCCTCAATAACCCTGTTTGCAAACATCGAAGCAGTTGATCCGTCAGATCAATTAATAAGATAGGAGTTTGAACTCATGTTGCATGCTCAAAACTGAAACAATTCAATCAATAAAGACTCGAGAGTCGTGTGGAAAATGTTTTGTGAAGATTACAGACAGATAAATCACGTGTGTTTTATTCTTTGAGATTTGAGATCAGCAAAGTGTGACAAATTTGCAAATACAGTCTTCATTCCTGAAAGCGTAGGGTTTAGGTGAATAGTAAATGGGAAGCAAAATATTTTATGTAAACTGTGCGTGTTTCGTCTGACAGATCCTAACTACTAACTACTAATTACATTTGCTTCATTTGGTTGGAAAATGTATCTTGTTCTTCAGCATAATGTAAGATATTACTGTAACCACATTACCACGTATTATTTCAATGATATAATACTTTTTTAGTTGGTTAGGTGCAGACAATCAGTGAGTGATCGATCACATTGATCAAGTGTCGAATATTGTTGTGTGACATGCCAGGTTGTTTAGTTATCTCGCTATCTGTGACCCAATCTTACACTTATTCGCAGTAAAAACACAAAAACAAGTCTGATAAAGTACGAAGTATAAAGGTAATTCAAAATGCTAACCGTCTCAGTTTCTCTTTGACTGCTGTTCATTTCTGTGCTAATCATTCACAGCAGAAATGCAGTTGATAAAGGTTTTACCCGTGTTGCTGGTTGCGTTGCACCAGACTTATGGAGCAGCCAGTAAGTTATTTTCTACGCTATATACTGCGATAACCACAGGTATTCAAATCAATGTGTAATTTGAAACTAGACCGAGCTCTGCCAAACTACATCACAGATGAAGAGTTTAAGAAGGTCCAAGGAGTTTCCATCATTCCCAGCAACACTTCTGTCCTCCCACTTCCTCCTTACGGAGAAGGAGTAAGCTTTAAAAAAAACTCGGAGGTTGCAGCAGACTTAATATTGCAATTAATTTACTAATAACTAGAGCATCGCTCATCCGAAACCAGGATTCGGTCCAAGACTCTGGACAAACGCTCAAGTCCCTTACACTCTTGATCCAACTTTCTCTAACGAGCAAAGAGAACAAGTTGCTTTGGCTTTGAATGCTTTCCATGAAGCTACTTGCATCCGATTCATTCCCAAGGAAAATCAGCACGGTTCTTGGGTAGATATTCTTCACGATCCTGCAGTCTGTGGAGTAGCTCATGTTTGCATGAACAGCGGAGGTACGTCTTCCGAATCAGCCTACCAACTGACTACTGAAGATTATTAACTAGATGAATTATTTGCGGTTACGCAGGTCAGTTTGCCAAGTTCGGAGGAAGCTGTGTAAGTCCAGGAACAATGGTCCACGAATTAGGACACACACTTTGCATGGGTCACGAGCAAACTCGCTTGGACAGAGACAAGTGGATTGGATTCAACACAGCCGTCTGTGAACCTCATGGAATCGACGGAAATGATTTCGGAGGTGGTCTCCACAAGCTTTACGACTACGTCAGTATTGAGCACTACGAAGGAGAGTGTTATAACGGATGCTTCCAGCCGAAGGTCCCTGGAGTAACGAAATGCGGATCGGGTGGTCCTCTGTCTGTGTTGGATATTGAAATCCTTAATGAAATGTACGGCTGCAATTCTGGTAAGTTGATTACAAGATTGTTAATTGAAAGATTGAATTCTCAAGATGCCCCAGAGTAAAAGTTAAAGCTGTTGGGCCTTCTTAAATAGGATGCCAAGGATATCGATACGTGAACATGAATAGCCCGATGAGCAACCCTGTGGAAGCCGGAAATGAATTCTCGGGAGACACTCTTTACAGTTGCAGGGCTTATCATGAGGGAAACATTATTCCTGGAAAGTATCATATGGGAAGGAAGGAGTGTCACGTGGCTTGGGGAGGTGGTGAGCACAGCAAGCGAGAAGATATTGAAGTCCTTACTAATCCTAATGGAGCCAACTTCCAGTGGGTCGCTAGTGGATCTCTTCCATCGAACGCTGTGCGTGGAGGAAGGACAAATGAACGAGAGACTTTGTATGTTATTCGTTGTTACATTTCCTCTGGAGGTTCGAATACTTGGATGCCTGGAAAGTTCCAACCTTCCACAGGTCCTTACACGAGTTATGGGGGAGCTGAAATCAGGTGCACTGGGGCTGTTGAGTATCTTATCTGCGCTTAGACTGTAGTACGTTTTGAGTTTGAAATTGAGATGTGGAAAATGAGAGAAAAATATAAATAAAAACTATAATTGAACAGACTGCGTTAAATTGTAAACTAATAAACATCATTCTGCCCTTCCTTGTCTCCATTCATACTTGGAAATTCATCTCTAGAATCACTAGAAGCGTGGACATACCATCATCACGCAGGGATATAACCCAAATCGGTTAAAGTCGTATATTTTGTGAATTAATCTGCACAGTCAACCACATACTGTGAAGTAGTTTAATAGCCTGAAATTTGGTTACCAAATCTGCATATCTACCAACCAACTCGCAATCTGGCCTTACGGAATCTCTGGTGCCGGGTTAATTCTATAAAGAACTGATTATTTAGTTTACAGTTTTCTATCCTCAATTTATTTGTTATAAATATTGCGATGAAACAAACAATCTTATAAATTTTATGGTTAACAGTCTCATAGTCTCAACAGCATTGGCTTCAAATCTCAATTAATACTCTCTCGAGCCAATAAATCAAACCTGAATTCTCAGCTATTTTTCTTGGTGTACCTTAATATCTGATTGACAACTAAAATTGTTGTTTTAACCAAATAATGCTTTCAACTTTTCCAGACTGTGAGCAAAATTGATGTGATGAGTAAAGCACTGTGCAGACTCATTCAGCAGTTGTCTGCATTTAATCTATACCAACAACCCATTAAAAAAATCTCATATATAAAATCTTCAACTTTGCTCTATTAGCTCAGTTGTCAGTACTCAATCCTAGTTGATAAAATGAGAGGACTGCACAAAAAATTAATTGAAAGTGATAGCCATGATCTCATATATCTTTGCTGCTTGCTGGCTACTGTAGATGTATATAAATAAAGTAAGACATTTAAGGAGCTGAATAGCTATTTTCTCTATTTTACAACGAAGGCATATTCAGCAATGCGCAAATGTCACTGACTGTCACAAATGGACTACCCTTCACCTCTGTGCCTAAGTCAAGTAAACCAAAGCCATGAGATTAAATTAATTCTTTCATTTGCGTGTCTGACATTGGAGTTAAAAGTTTAGCAGACAATCTGAGCAAGCAACTAAACGAAAGTCATGGACAACTTGGCCAAGTTTAATACAAAGTTTATAGTTTTGTGTTATTTCCTTACATTGAATTGTTTAGGTGAGCGTTTTAGAGAAGTAATAATTATTGTCAGTATTACAAAATAACTCAAGTACAATTTATTTTTATGCGAATCAAAGTCAAAGGAAACGAGGATGAGAAGAAGCTTATGGAAGTTTTGCTGAAGGGCTACAATCCTGACGTAACACCAGTTAGAAATATCTCAGAAGCAGTTCAAGTTAAAATAGGATTGACGGTTATGTCTTTGCTGGGAGTGGTATGAATTACACAAACTATTTTACAACCATGAAAGCTTGCTTTAATGGAAAACAATATTTTATTAAGAATGAAAAAGAACACATCCTGGAGACTTTAACGTGGATTTCTGAAGTATTTACTTTTCTCGTTACTATATGCATCCAGATCATTTCATAAAATAATCAAATATTAAAATGTTTTTTATTGAAAGGATTGGAATGACTTCAACTTGGTATGGGATCCCAAGGAATACGGGAATATCACGTCTATAACTCTTCCCACTTCTAAAATATGGAAACCTGACACTTACTTCTATAACCAGTTAATCTTTCTTACTTAAATTTTAGACTAAACGTTTAGGATTTTATAAAACTCTTTTTAAACATTTTAGTGGCAGAGCTATTAACACGTTCACAGATACGTTGGCTGTTATAGCGCACACTGGAAATGTGTCTGTTATCCGTCCAGGAAATGTGGAAACTATTTGTCAATTTGACCTGAAGTATTTTCCTCTTGACACGTATACTTGTCCCATGAAACTAGGCAGTTGGACTCACGACGGATTTCAGGCTGGTTATCCTTTTGAGCATGTAGACTACTTCATTTGTTTAACGCATTTGATTGATATTTAGGTACAACTACATTTGGCAAGCGGAGAAGGAATAGACTTATCGTCGTTCAAAGAAAATCCTCGTTGGAAATTAGAAAGTATGTTCAATCGCTACATACTGCTTTGAGTTAGAAATACAATTTTAACTCGTTTCCTTAACTAGGTGGAAACGCGACAAGGAATATAATTTACTATTCTTGTTGTGCGGAGCCTTATTATGATGTTACCTACAGCCTAATAATACAGAGGAAGGGAGAGGATACTGAAGAAATTGCTTGCAACTTGAATCGTCTTATTATGGGAATTCTTTCACTTGCCGTTTTGCTTAATATTACGGCGACTATAAGAACTCAATTAGGTAAACTTTAAGGCAGTAGCGTGTGCCTGACAACTATTCGAAACTTTATTTTGGCACAACTTAATTAGTCGCAATTTCCTTCGTGAGTATTAACTATCGATTCAAACTGCACCCATAACCTTCAAGAATCACTTTTTACAAAAAAGCTGGTTGCTTCCGATTTTTCCTTTCACAAAGCTAACTAGCGCCCAGCAACGAACCAACATTTTCTGAAATTAGACTTTACTAAGGTAAATTTTTCTCAGTGATTGTTAATGTTAGAAGAAAGTGGAAAAGCTCTTTTGAAAGCTGAAAACCTTGTCCAGAAGTTGATGTTTTTAGATTTTTCGTTTAAGTTTACAAAAGTATGATAAACTCAAAAACACGGGAAAAACTATTTAAATTGTGAATTTTTGCGTGTTTTTGAGTGTGAGGTGATGTGTGGACTTTGAGTCGACAGTTAATACTCAGGCAGGAAATTGCGATTGATTAAGTCGTATAAAAAATAATAAAAATTAAGTTTCGAATAGCTCCCGGCAACAAGCTACTGCCTTAAGTGGAAATCTATGCAACTTATCACCAAAGTTTAGTTCTCACACAGGCTGTCAAAGTTAATTTTCTTGTTTTATTCATTTTAGGGCTTTCAGCGATCATTATTTCATTCTCAACAGCAGTGCTTATGTGTCCTGAGTCTGCACCAAGTTTTATTAAGGCACCTTTAATCGGTAAAAATATTTAGGATTAATAATTAATTTTATTTCAGACATATTTGCTGACGTGAATGGACTTAATTGACTCTGAATTTGAAAGGAATTTAATTGGGTGTACGTTTTTACTTTTGCAGTTAGACATTTCATTTCAAGTGGATTCCTCGGACTGTACGTGTTATTCTGGGTAGTTTTGATTCAATGCATTTACAACTTGAGTTGTTCAATGCCTCATTGGGTAAGTACTAATCACACATTAGCATTTGATTCGTCCCTCGTGATTACTCATTGCAGCAGTTCAGGATTACCAATCTGTGTAAAATGTTCTTTCCAGTTGAAGAGAGTGACAATAGATGGGAAGATTATGAAAGCAGCCAGAGTTTGTGTCCCTTCTGTAAATGAAGATACTTTTCAAACAGACTCAGGAATGGACAACAATCCATTTGCACCTAATCAGTTGCATTCTAATAACAGTGTATATGAAACACTGACTGAAGTTCGCAAAAGCAAGGATTGTCGAGACTGGGCCATTCTTGCTGTTTTTGTTGACAGAATTGTCACAGTTATTTGGATTGTTGTCATTTTAATTTTCTCTTTTGTAAGCTATCCTAATTTTCCGTCAGAATAAATAGAATTCCCAATCGTTGTTTCCTCAAAGTTGTCAGTGTATTCAGTTAGATCAGAATTAAGTGCAGTTGAAGTTCAGGCATCTTTTCTAACTTCTTTGAGAAAATGTTCTGAGGCTGCAGATTGATAAACATAACCTTTCTGCCACTAAAGAATGTGTTCAGGATAAACACGATGCGATGCACGATAGTTGGGATATTTACTTTACTAATAGAACTCGGACAATCAAGCATATGATGTTAGGTAATAATGTACATTTGTGCAAACGTGTGAAAATGTAGTTTATTGCAAAATATTTAACGCATGAATTTAATTTTTCATTTCATCCCAAAAGTTGATAAAATAGTTAAGGACACATGGGAAGAAGGGTGAATTGACAACTGGATTAACTGCACGGGTGATGAATATCCATACTAAACTGCACTTTAAATTTCTGTGTCAATATTATATAAATATATTTCATTCAAGAAAATAATAGTAAAAGTTAATAGTAATCTTATCTTACTGCGCTTGATTAGGTGGCTGGTCTCTTCTCCATTCCCCTAATAACTTCCCTCTCCGGGACCCTGGAAAACTTCTTGTGCAGCTGTTCAGATTGTTAAAATTTAGTTGACCTCAAAGAAATATTGGATGGATTGAACTATATAGATGGATTGGTTCTTATACCTCGCTTGGCAAATCTGTTTCCAGGAGCTCCTGGAGCCCCTCCAGACTTCAAGCAACCTACTGCCAAGGCTAGGCTACACAAAAAGACGAAAAGTTTCGAGAAGAGCATTGTAACAAGGATTATTAATGATTTGCAAAAGGTGTAAAGATTTATTACCGTCGAATTTCCTTTTCATGGGCTTTTATAAGATTGCCAACACTAACAGTAATTACACTATCATTAAAATAATGAGTCACCAAAGCTGTAGGTTGGAAAATTATTGGAAAATGGGCTTAGTTTCTTCTGAGTCATTTGCCATTAGGATGAGACGGCTATTATCACTTCTGGATAATTCCAAATCAGTATTTGGACATTTTATGTTGCTGACTCCATGTTAAGAGATGTTCATGAACTTATATATAACATAGGAACGATAGAACAGTAGAAAGTTCATACATAGTTATGCAAAATAAAATGTCTTACAGATGAGTTTCGCAGTAACAATACTAAAAATCAAGGAGAAAATATGCTGTACAATATTCACAAATAGAAAATTTAGGAAAAAGTTTGGCTCGGCTTATCCAAGAAGTCTCCTCTTTCGTTCACATTGTGATTGCTGGACTGTAATGAATACTATATACTCTATAATAATATATATTTTGTAAGTGACAGAGACTATACGTAAGGCACTGGTAATGAATAGGTCGTAATTAAGATAGCATTGTGATGATTATAGCGTGTTACGTCTATATGAAATGGATAAGCTATCAGCTGCCCAATTACTTAGGTCGTAATTAAGATAGAATTCTTGCATGATGTTGAATATCAAAGGATGAGCTAGAGTTGCCAGCTACTCAATTATTTTGAAATATTTCGAGTGCAATATACTTTATATCCCGTATTTTAGTCATAATTAGTTAAGTAGCTCCATTTCTTAATGAGAATATTGGGTATATTATAATACTGGAAGGAAACTGGAAAGCGTGTAATCACTTGAAGCGTAATTACTTAATTACGTGTAGTTTATACAAAAGCAGGTGAATCAGCAGTTGTTCAGTTACATTTGGTTCAACTATGAAATTTCTTGGAGTGTTTCTGTTACTGGGATCCCTACTAGGGCTTGGCTACGCCCTTGGGAATGAACGAGGTAGCGTAAAAGTATTCGAAAACTGCACTCATAATTCAGAAATTATTTAAAAGCTATACTTTAATTTAGATGCAAGGAGATTAACTGACGATGATCTGGCACAACTTGAGGATCTCCTGCGGAGATACAAGTATTATTCTAATCCAGCTCCATACAGGTATTTGTATGCGGGATATAGTGGAGCAGGAGCTCCAGGGCTTCCAGGACTTGGAGGAGGAGGTGGTGGCGGTGGTGGAGGAGGTGGCGGCGGAGGAGGGGGAGGAGGTATTAATTGCTTTAGTTTATCAGTTTTTTAAAAGTTTGAAACGAGTGTTAATGAAATGCATTTTTTAAATGTTCATAGGGAGAGTGAGAAGAGGTTAGTAAGAACTTATAAAGCTTTATTTTTTTATTTTGTATGTCTTTGTGTCACGAAAAGAATGCTAATAAATTCAATTCTGGAATAAATTGAGGTGGTGGTGGAGGAGGAGGAGGTGGTGGTGGTGGAGGAGGACATTATCAGAGACCTACAACACTGCCAACTACGACAATGACTACTACTACAACTGCTGCACCAACAACAGCAAGCTTGGTTACTTTCACGGAGGCACCAACAACAGCAAGCTTGGTTACTTTCACTGAGGCACCAACAACAGAAATTGGGGGTGGGGGTGGCGGTGGTGGTGGTCCTGTAGAAGTAACAGAAGGTATTATCATCGAAATTTGAAGTTATTATGAATTTTGATAAGTAAGGGAAGGCATAATCAAAGACACTATTTTGTCTCGATAGCTCCATCGGCTCCAGCTCCTACATTGCCTCCAGTTCTAGTTCCAGAGGAAACCCCGATTTTAGAGTCTGGAGAAGAGCCAAATTGGCATTTGTAATTGATTGATCTTTTGAAGATTAGAAGATTATTATCAGTGATACTTCAGGTTCATCTATCGTTGATTGTTTCACTTTATATTCACATTTAGTAAATTCAAACAAGAAAACCGATTATTTTGTGAATTTCATCGTTGATAGTGTTTTACGTAACTTCTCCCGTTTGAAATTTCAAGCGTGAAACAAAGTATGCTTATGGCTGCACAAATCACAAATATTAGATATGGATAAGCGACCACGTAAATTGAAATGGGATCGGTTTCGGAGACAATAGATTTCCGTGGCTTATGTTCACTCATGACTAGCTTAGCATACAGATGATGATTTGCATAAACGATTGCTTGCTCATTCTTTTTAGTTTTGCTAGCGAGGAGTTTTTGTCGTGCAAGTTCCAGCGTTAGAATTTGATGTTTCTGATAATGATTGCTCCAGTAAGAATAAATCCCACTTTGAGTTAATATGCCTATTGTATTTGAAAATGACTTGAATGCAGGACACCTATGCATGCTCCACACGTTACGTTTTGTTAGTAAGTTTGTATCGTGTAGAAAGACGTATGCTTTGCCAGATAACTGGCTTAGGTATTGCCGTTTTATGTATCCCTTCAGTATCGGAACTGGATCTAATACGGCGTAAGAATCAATTTTAGTCAAGTTTTCTTCTGGTATTGATGTTAAGTCACTTCCATTTAGCCTAAACTGTGGTTTGCAAGGATTTAAGAAATACTCTGAGTTTAAAACAAACGTTAATGAGTTTTGAAGCATTTTGAGATATTTTATGTAAGAGTTGTTTTTCTCTGAAGATTTAAAAGAGGAGTAAAAGTCGAGATACTTCGCTATCATGTTATGTTTTAGGGCGGAAACACATTCACCAGAACCAACTGTTTCTGTTGTTACAAGAAGCATTTGTTTCTGAATGACTTCTCCCAACGACTGAGGTACACTTGGAATAGTTTTTGCAACAAGAAAGGAGAATAAATCTCCTTTATAGAAGTTTCCAATGAGGAAAACGTAAAATATCCAACAAGGCAGGGCTATGTGAGAAAATCCAGGTAAATGTTGATACAAACTCTTGGAAACGATTTCAGTGCTTTGGTCGAAAATAGAGCTGACAATCCAAAGGCAAATATCTGGGATCTTCTTAATTCCAAGAACGTAGATTAAAACGATGAAGAAGACAGCAATGCTAATGAGGATTAATGTCCACAAAGTTGAGTTGAAAGGACTTATGAGTGCGAAGGCGTTTGAGGAAGTTACATCGGTGACAATGAGAGTCTCGTAACGTTCGTATTCTACTCCATGAACAATCCATTCTCGAGACGAGCGTGAAGTTATCTTCATTAAAATTTCTTCTGAAGTTACAGGGTTGTAGGATATTTTTAACCGAGAATACCGCATCGAGTTAGATAAATCTAATGTCAAATTTACTTTATTTGCGATGGCTTTTACTGTGCAGAGAATTGGTGATGTGTTCAGGTTGCTGTAAAGGAAACTGCAGTTTCCTGGCAGAGTCTTCCTATGCATGAGAAATGTCATAGCTGTCACTGTGTATCCCGACAATTGACGGATCGAGTGAGTTGACAAGTATCTTAAAATATCAGCCGTATAACTTTGTTCCAAGGGAAGCAAACCTGTGCCGAAGTTTGGAGGAATATTCCTGTACCATGGAATTAAGTAAGTAGCGTTGATAATTACGAATACCTGTGAATACAATTCATATTTTCTTAAAAAGGTTGGGGTTACAAAAGATTCGGCATCTTGGAAAGTCTTATAGCATGTAAAGATTGTTTTAGGAGAGCTTTTTTGCGTAGCTAGTTTTTCTACAATACTATCAAACTTATTTAGTGAAGTTCTTATTGCAGATTCGATCAATTCCAGGTAAATGTATGTTGCTAAAAATGTTCCTGTGCAAATTCTTGTTTGGCCAAAAATGTGGTTCTTATGGGTGTGATTCCTTCTACTGGGAAGAATTAGTTCGTAATTAATTAGCCCAAGGTAGGCAGGTATGTCGTAGTTAATGCTGGGTAAGTTCACTTGATTCCCCACAAATGTTGATCCTATGGTTTGAATTGTACAGATTTTTAAAGCACTTAAAATATGCATTTCCATTTTTACAGGTTCAGTTATATGAAAAGTGAAGACTAATTTAAGGTAGAAGCTGCGAATTGAATTAATCACAATTTTGTGTACGGTTGGGTTGGAAAATGCAGAACCTTGAATTTACACAGGATTGGAAAGCTGAGAGAAAAAGGAGGAGTGAAAATGTCGAAGGTTCAAATTACAGACATCGGTAACTTATCAGAAAGTTCTCTCAAGGCAAGAAATATTCATAGAAATGGGTAACACAGAATGCCACTAATATTGTTGTGTAAACTACTACACAATTACAGATGATAATCAGGATTTTAATATGATGATGACACAAGTGCTACACACAAAAACCTTCTTTTGTGGTTTAGAGAGACTACGTATGATAGTAAAAATCGCAAACTTAGTTCAACTTACAATTTTACTTTGTAAGGAAACGTATCGTTTATTTTGTTGTTGAATGAAACTGATCTAAAAGATTCAATTACAAACTTCTGATCGTGAGATATTTTAACTCATTACTTTTCAAATTAACTATAATATACGCAGTATTACGTGGTTTCATTATCTACATTTTAAAAACATATTTATTACAATGAATTAGTTGATACCTTTCGGATAATACAGAAGCCGCTGTTGGCTTTTCGGAAAACTTGGCCATGCTAACCAACTTCTTCGACCAGAACAACTTAGCATAGAATAGCAGTATCGATGTACAGAAAATATCGTAAAACTTGTAGCAAAGGTACTTCCTCTAAAGTGAGTGATCCAGTATTACAATGCTCATTTTCATTACACAAAACTCGAACTCGAACTTGCTCGAAAAAAGGACTCGCAAGCGGTTGTCTGCATAAAAGAATTAACCTACTTCCTACTTCACTTCACTTCACTGTTAATAACAAAAAATAACAAAACAATAGTTAACAATTAAAACAGTAGACAGGTACAAACATTAATGGCAAAACTAAAAACTCCTTGGCTTGTTGCATTTCGTTTAAAATTAAAGGCTGGTCAGTCTTACCTGTTATAATAAGAATCATACGAAAAGTCCTTAAATGTAATTATTCATATCGTAAATCAAATTAATATATAATATTATATAAATAAAGCTTACTGAAAGCTGAAACATTAAACTGGTTGGTGAACTCCCTTCTCAGACGTTTGCTCCGTAGTAAGCATCTTGAACCCACAGACCCTTCACTTCCAAAGTCTTTGAAGCAGCGACAAGGTCCTTTAACAATTCCTCCGGAATGCTCAGTTCTCCCCGATACATGAAGTCTACAAGCGCTGACACTTCCCAAAACCGCATATCCTTCAGCACGACCACCGGATGGGAAGTTGCCGACATCGTTCCATCGGTGAGAAGCTGTTCGAAGTAAGTGGAACAACTGGCTAACACCAACTTGTGACACGGAATCAATTCACGCTCAACAGAGATCGTAAGATCAATAAACTTTCCATACTTTCGAAAGTCACTCATCGCGTTAGACATATTCGGATGGGAAAATTCCCACTTCATGTGCACCATCGCTGGTCTCCTTCCATGCGACATTTCTGCAGGCGTTGGCATTTGGAAAGGTTTCAATAATGTCGGTTTCGGCTTTGCTCCAGGACTTAACGCGCCATTAACGGCAGAGAAATCGTCACTAGTTGCAGCAGATGGAAAGTAGAGAACAGAGGATGACTTCGCCTGATTAAACTTCACTGGAGTGACTTGAACTCTTTCTTCCATGATTATCGAAGAACACTTTGATGATGACATCTGCGACGACAACCTTGACGTAGAGGACGAAAGACTTTCGCTGTCACTATTAATTCCGGAAGGTTCACCAAAATCCACGTCCCCAACTATGTTCTGATGTTTCAGTTCCATGTGACTGTTACTATCCAAATGTTCTCGAATTCGCTTATCATTTGGATTTGGAGTAAAAGACACTTGAGGACAGTAGCGGCACCTCAAAGCCTTCCGACCTTTCAACGGCGTGACCACAAACAGATCTTCCGGATACTTCTGGATGAATTCTTCCAATGGTTCCGACTCCCTACGGCTGTGTCCCCATTTCGGCCATTTTTTCATTCCATCTTCAGGTCCGAAACCGAAAACAAATTCCGTGTCAGACGACACTCGCGATGAAAACACAATCGGCTCCGGATGAGATTGGACTGATTGGACTTGGTGATTCGACGGGTTACTCGCTTCGACGCTATAGTTTAATGGTTCCATTTGTTCCTGTAAAACAAAAGAATTATTTTTAGCTCACTTTAATATTCACAAAAACAATGGTATTATTATCGCCACTATCCATCGATTTTAATGTATTGTTTGATACTTCGTTGTATTATACCATTTTGTACCGTGGACTTCTTGACTCCTGTTATAGATTTGGTTCCCAGCTGGAGAGGTTCGCGACGAAGTTTCAACCTGCCGTGAGATGCAAAATTGACGTGGAGTGGATTGAAGTGTCGTCGTTGTCGGTTGGACTGGAAAATAAGGCGACAGGAAAAAAATGGAAAAGGAAGGTAAGGCGGACAAAGAGGAGAAAACTCAGCTCACTTGGTGGCGGTGGCAGGTTGACATTAGCTGGCTATCTAACCTCGTAATACTCGTTGTCTTCTAAACTGTAAGAATACTTACTGGCGAGCTGTAGGTTCTTATCGACAGTTGAGAGACGCAGCGACTTTCATAAAATGATGATTAGCCCAAGGAATGTTCCCAGGTGTATGTTATATTAACACTATGTTAATTACTATTTAGAAAATAGTCCCCGAAGATGAGTGAAACAATTGGTTTTCGGAGTAATTGTCATTCTTCATTATCCTCTTTTGAAAGTAACTTTGTGATTTATTTTGTAGCTTGACGTAATCTTGAAAAATGTCGGACCCGAGGACGTTCTTCCTCCTGATACCTGAAGGTCATCGTCAATTGTATTTATGATCAAACCTCAATTGAGTTGGAGGCACAATTTTTTAACCAGCTTTGAGCAATAGAATGTGTGTGTAACGCGATACCAAGCCATTAGAGATATAGCGATTAAGCTATTTACATAGTCAACAGACACATCATTAATGTTGTGAAAGAAGTTAATTGCTACTTATCTGCAGCTATTATAATTTTAATTCATTTCCAATCAGCAATTGGCAGGGTCGAAGTACAGCTTTGTAGAATTTTGTGAAGTATGAAAAGTAATAAATTAGAAGAGACAGAATGATTGGACAGCCCTGTATAATAAATTCATAATGCAGACATTAATGGCTAGTTCAGAGGGATCAAGAGGATGTGGAATGGTTGAGGATAACCCAAAGTAGCTCGATTCCATAATTCCATTTTCTGTCACTTGTCACACTTATAATTAAATGGTACACAAATAAGTCATTTCGTTTGTAACTGGAAGGTTTCATCTTGGAATGTTATATGTTACATTTAGTAGCGTGATGTACTCTAGTTAAAAGTTGGTTGCACAATTGAAATCCAGTATTCAAGTTGAAGCTCGCGTATCACGGGGTGGTCCGTGATCTCAGTAATTGGAATCTGCATATAATACACGTTAAACATTTATGAAGTATCTTGTTCATATATTTGACTTCTCACCATCTAATAGTCTTTATTCTCCCACGACCTAAGCATAACCAACATGAGAGTGTTTTCCAGGCCCAGTTCAAGGTTTTCTGACCGATTTCATCTTACTAGATGTTATGTTTCGATTGTGATACTTTTATCCACCCTTCATTATGTTCTATGCGAACATATTGAACTCTATTCACTTAGCAAGGATCCTAATGACATCCATTTCTACCTTTTTCCTGTTTCGGGGTAAGATTCTACTGATTATAGACTTATTAATTAAGCGAACATATTTTTCTGAACCGAATTTATCGTGCAGAGTTTTGATTTATTTAATTTACTAGAGATCCTCAGTTCAAACAAGAAATCAAATTCAACGACAGCACAACTTTGACTCAGAGTTTGTTCCAATGTGGACACAAGACTGTGTTTATTGTCCATGGGTTCCGATCGAATGTTAGCAGTGATATGCCACAGACTGTCAAAAACGGTAACTCATTTTGAGCTGACACTGTTAACAAGTTAACTCGTTTCATTTCTTCATCTCAAAAATAATTTCAAAGCATACTTGAACTCCGGACTAAATTACAACTTCATTGTTGTCGACTGGGGAGCTTTAAGCACTCCTCTGCCTCCTCCGTTGACGGCTTCCTTGTACACGCTGGTGACATTCAATGTTCCAATTGTGGCACAGAGAGTTGCAGAGTTTATTGGATGGATCAGATCAATTGACGGCTGTTTAACGATAGGGGATACTCACATGGGTAAAGCAATCTCGATATTTAGTTTTATGACGCAGTCAACAAATGTGCACAAACCGAATTTTTCTGCAGTTGGACACTCGCTAGGCTCTCATGTTTCTGGATTAACAGGAAAGAATCTAAATGACAAGTTTGGGGAAAAACTCTCAAGGATTACGGGTGTGAACTGTGAACATACATACTCCTTACTTCTAGCAAATAATTAAAGAGCTGTTGACTGAGAACTTAAAAATTGACCACAGACTTATATATCTGTATTAGGACTTGATCCTGCTGGGCCATTATTCTTCCCCCCGATTTCGGCAAGAAACCTGGTAAAAACAGATGCTACATTTGTGGATGTCATACACTCGAATGCTGGGACATTAGGAGATGTAACAAATGACGGACATGCTGATTTTTGGCGTAATGATACACTGTAATCTGGGCTTACAAAATAGAAATTCTTCAAGAAAATTAATCGTTTATTTTGAAATAATTAAAGCAAACGGAGGATACACGCAGCCGGGTTGCGCTCTTAATGACACAGGAATCCCCGGTGGTTCGCCTGATCTATTTGGTAGTATTTACTATTTACATTCAAACATTTATACAACTGATGCAACTTAACTAACTGATGCATGGTTATGGAGAGTAGGACGGTGTTCGCATTGGTTCTCTTATCAATTGTATGCTGCGTCATTCCGCAAAGACTTTCTGGCTTGCAAATGTGATCCTTTTGTGTATGTGGGTCCCGTACAATTATGCATTTCTTGTCCAGAACAAGTTCTCTTAGGCCTAAACTGTCCTACCACGTGAGTTACATTTAATATGTACTAGTGCTTTCTCTTATTGAAGTTATTATCTGTTAAACAACAACACAGAGCAAACGGCCAGTATTCTCTGACAACCGGAAATCCCCCATGAAAAGGAATATAATGAACATAATCGTGAGTCATTCATGGACCCCAAATGTGCAGTAGACACCGACTTGGAAAGTGGATTTAAAAATATGAAATTGCGAACATTTAAAAATAATTTGACATTTTGATTTGAGCTTTAAGATTTGATTAAAGATGTAGAAAATATTTTCGTTGCGTGATTTTTCTTGACATTCATAAGCTACGTCAAGTGAATGCACAATAACAATTAAAACTCGTCTTGAATTTATTTGTGGTAGTATTGTGATTTTAGCATCTGTGGCAAATGGTGTGGATGTGAATGAAAGATTTTCATGCAGAGATCATGTGATACAATGCAGTAACAATCATTTGATAATACATGGATTCATATTTTATGGTTGACTTGGACTAGGCAATGTGCATGCCTAAGTTTAATGGAAATCGGAGTGAGGTCATGAGATCTGATTAGAAAGAACCAGTGAATATCGTGGAGGAGTGTGTACGTGAACTATGGAATTCTATAACCATCTGAAGGCATTTGTATGTATTTTTTAGCAAAACAACAATTCATCAAGTACAAAGGAGATTCAGAATTTAGATATATAGTTTACGGGGGAGTAAAAGAGAGAAAATCTATTTCGCAGAACAGGTTTTTAGATTCTCTATTTATTATGGGCTATTTAAGTCAGTACTAGGTTATTCTAGAATGACATATCCCACGGATTTTAAGCCGAAGAATGACAACATTTTATTTCTCTGTACTCGTGCTGTTTCATGCTGCAATCTTCAAATCTTCAATTCATGCTGGACTTAATCCGCTCATCAAATGTACATTATTTTTATGTTTACAATGAATTGATGACAGCGCGTTAGGGAATTGCGTAGGTAGGTTTGTAGTTTTAAGTGTGGTTTGTATTGTAACATAATCTTGGAATCGGGAGTGTGCTTCTTCAGATTGTTAGTTTTTTGGAAAGTGGACGCATGCAATTGAAGATGGAATGAATTACAACTTCGTGTGCAGGTAGGGTAAAGAGACCTTAAGCCTTGAGTCAAGAAAAGGGAGTTGTAGAGAAAGAACTACAA
>JAQGAD010001664.1:0-17861 GCA_034696625.1 Isotomurus palustris | reverse complement strand
ACTCCACATTATATTATTTATGTGTGTGTGCATGCAATTGGGATTCTCATAAACTAGTTTTAGAATTTAAGATAAAACAGACCTCACACTTGGACCGTGCTTGTAATGTTCCAATCAAACATTTCTTTGATTTAATCATAAAAATTATAATAATAAGTCTTCTCGCGCATCCATAATTCAAAGGTTCAGTCGTCTAATCTTTTTGCTGAGATTTTTTGCACATCTTAATCTCTATCTTGTAGTAATGACCATGCAGAAGTATGATAATGATGAGTACTGTTCGGAATAAGTAATTGTCTGAATAACTTCCCAATACTTCCCATGATTCAGAGATGGTTCAAATGGTTTAATGGTTGTGTGTGTGAAGATCACCCTAGGAGAGAGAGAGACAGGCTCCCCCGGTACACAGTCAGACTTATAGGGTGCCCTGCCCAACATGTTTTATTTAAAAGGAAAAGCCATGATAGTTTATTCGTTAAAAACTCCCAGCGTAATTGTCTCACTTGAAGTTGATAGACTCAAATGAGTTTGGTCAAAAATTAATAGACTTGTGGAGATTAAAGAGCTTGAATTAGTACTGAGAAGAAGGGAAGGGTGAGAGAAAAGAGATCTTTCTTCAGACTGTTAAGACTCTTCAGACTGTGTGTATCTATCTCTTGAGAATCAATAGATACACAGTCAACTTTGAGAGATACACACACGAAGACGCCGGCACAAAAGTAGTTGATCGTGTTCACTCTACTTTTGGGAGTTGTAAAAATGTAGAGGACAAAGAGGAACCACCCAGACCACTGACTGACTGTCTAGAATACAAATGAAACTTACTTCGATACTCCATTTGGTCGTTCTTATCTCTTTTTTCTGCCGCACGCTCGCTCAAGGTTCGGAGAAAGCGAGGTTAGCATCCTACTTTCCTAACCTCCCTTGCCTATCGCATGTCCAACTTCAATTTACACTAACAAAGCACCAGACGTTTACCTCTACTGCTACAATTTTCGATGATTAACGGCCCGAAACATGCATACAGGTAGACGGAGAAGTGCATAGCGAAAACACTCCCAAGATGAAATGTTCAGTTGGTTACAAACTTACAACAGGAAATGGACTTACATGCATTATTCAATGGTACAGGGCACAGGGTGTATGAGCTTTATTAACGGAGGGCAGACTCCATGCAGACTCCATGTGTGGTGGATTTTGCAAGATTCCCTCAGCCAGACGATTTGAGAGTTGCTCTTTTAGAGTATCGTCCTCAGTCCGAGTCTGGAGACTCGTCGTGGCAGGTCCAACTTTCACTTGCTTTCTCTTCACACAGAAGCTCAGCACCGTGGGAAATTAAGGACTGTGGGATTAGTGTGTAGAGAGCGTTTAATGTTTAACATATATGGTTTAATCTAGTTGAACTTTTAAGTAGAAGAGTAGCAGGGACTCGCAGAGGTAGAAGTCTTTTAATGAAACCTAAGGAGCCTGGGAGATTGCACAACTCGTTTGTGGTTACCATCAGCGAGTGATTTAGGTTGTGGCAGCAGCGAAGGTTGCATATTCAGTTGTGATATTAATTAGTGTTTGACAGTCACAGTGATGTATATGATGCAGTTAATGCAAAGTTAGTAAGAAATGGCATGAGGTGAGGTGACTGGAAACTTTGGCTGTTGATTGTAGAGATAAACTTGATTGAGGCAACGTAGCTGTGAGCAATAAGTACACAGGCCACCACAGACCGGTCAGACAGATGAACAGATTTTGGATGGTTTGGATGTGGTGGTAATGCCTTGGAATAATGAGGAGAGTGCAGCAGCGTGTTTGGTGGAGAAGCAACAGTGCATATGTATGCATATGCAGTGGTAATTGTGAGCATCGTCTTAAAGAAGATGTAGTAGTAGTAAAAAATCATCAATTGTAAGCACAAGAGTAGTTTGACTGACTTGACTTTACCTATTCTTCATCACAACCATTCTCCCAACAGACCTGGTTCAGTCAAGTTAGTCTCGGAATTGTCTCACAGCTCGGCTCCTTCGACCTTTCCACATGGACTGAGCATGCAGCAAGACTTACCAGTGAAAACTTCAGCGGAAAGTGTGTTCCAGTGACTCTCGATAATGAAACATTGAATTATCTGTGGGAAATGGCATGGTGCCACTACCTGGTGAGGCTGTTCTTGGATTGTTCTCTCATCAAAGCTGTGGAACACTCTTATGACATCCATGAAGTTGAATAGCTCACATAGTTCTTACGGCATCGAAGACAATGGTCTATGGTCACCATATGAAAGTAACACTTAGGCATCTTCTCCTAGTTATCATTTTTTTGTCGTGTGAAAAAGTCACTGTGATAGGTGAAAGAAGTGGTGGCAGTGGCATTGAAGGAGACGCTGGTGATCATCGAGAGTATGTTGCTCATCACACTTCTTCTTCCTTCAAGCAAAATCACCCAAGTTCCCTGCAACAAGAAGAGTCTCTTCGGAAGGAAATGGTCAAAGTGCAAATCCTTCAGAGGCTGGGGCTGAATGAGAAACCTAAGCTAGACTTGTCGAAACAAATTTCCAGAGATCTCGTGATAGAAACTTTGAGGAGGACTGAGAATTACGACCAAGATGACCCAGGCACGACTACCTTCAGGTCGTCTCCCACTTTAAATAGTTCACATCATGGTGATGAAGACAACCCCGGCAGTTATGCCAAAACTTCAGAAATCATCTCTTTCCCGGATAAAGGTACCTGCTTAAACTAATGTGTGCTCTTGTAGACTATTACATTCTTCCCATCTGGTATCTGTGTGTTGTGTGCAAACTTGAGCCTTTTCTGCCCGACAAAACATACTCCACAACACGACCATGAGAATAAGCACATTAACAGCTTAAAGAAAGTATTTGCATGTTTTAAAATATAATGGAATTTAGGACACAGGAAGCAAAGCAGGCAACTTGATCTGTGAGTTATACTCAATGAGAAACTTAGGTACATGTATATCAATTAATCTTGAATGTGTGTCAGATTTGATGATCATGGAATTTAGACAATTCAAACTCGCAGACTTCGGTTCGGTAGTCGTTGGTTTAACAAGTAGCATTGAAGATTACTAAGCTTTTCCTAGTTAAGAAGTCAAGACGAGGATTAAATGTGTTTGAAGTGGTAATTCATTGGGCTGCACGTGTCGAGGAAGAATATGAGAATCTCCCATTTACCACCAAATGGTGACTGGTAGTGTGTTTATTGATTCAGACGCAGACAGTAGACGACCTACGTCAGCTATATTCTGTGCAATATGTATTGACAGCTTTTCATTCAGCATGGATTATTAACAGAATACTTAAGGAGTTAAGAGACAAAAAATAGTTCGCATTTAGCAAAGTGTGACACAGTATTGTGAAGGAATGTGAGGCGAACTTGTGTTTCGACGCGACGTGTGTACCTCCTCGAGGAAAGGGAACCTTCAGACATTTAAGAGAGCAGACAGTTTCTTATGATTCCATTTTGCATAATGATTTAAAAAGTACATCCTAACCCAGTAGGGCGCAATTATTTTTTCTGATTTGTTCTTATCTTTCATCTTGTATTGCTTTCTTGGAGACAAGTTTCCTTGTTGTGACTGCAAGTTATAAGCCTCTTTCCGCTATCTAATTTAATCAACGACTGTAGCTTATATGGATTCACAGCTCGATCCATACTTGGTAAATGAATTCACTGGCAGGGCGGGTCTCGCTTGCTGTCTCGTCCAAAAACAAGAAATATCGCTTCAATAATGAATTTACTGCTGGTTAAACAACATATGATTAAGGGACATCATCGCACAGCTAACTTACAAGAAAGGAAGTCGTCTACGACATTACGACCGCTCACAATTCTGTCTGAGCAAAATCGGCGTTGGGAGACACGAGACTGTCTTTATGAAGTAACTCGACTCGGTTACAGGGCCTTCGCAAATTACCATCATGATATTCATCATCAAGAGTCGCCACGTTAATCGCTCTAGCCAACATTAATTCCTCAGATTTAGGATAGGTCAAGGTGATTTCTAAGGCTCAGACTGTTTTATGACACAAGTCGCCTTAACTTTCATCACCAGTTTAAACAGGAGACAATAAGCGTCCGACTTACAACATTTATTCATATCCATTGCTGTGCATTCCGTCCATTTCCATATTACTGTTGTCCTAATTGGTGCATTAAGTTTTAAGATTGGTCTAAAAGTCTAGAGATGAGCTAGTGTAGCATGAAACTATGTGGATCACTCCCGCATTAAGTCAATTAGCAAACTCTCCGCAGGGGATACCTATGTTACAGACTACAGAGTACAATGGGTCTGAGCCATGTATAGGCCCGCGCAGAAGTATTATTTCTATATCTCTGGTCTGCGATTAAAGCAGGAAGAGTGTAGATTATAACACTTAATTTCAATCACGTAAAATCTCAATTATTTTGGAATTAGGAGTGCTGAACGGCACAAGTGAGTACCCAGAAAAGAAAAGACCCGAAAAGTTTGGCAAAAGCTGCCCAAGCTCAGGAGCAAGTCTCGACTTGTTCTTTTGGTCATATTGTTCACGAAGGAAAGCAGAGATTTTGTTCATTACATTAGGAGCCGAAAGTCCTAAAAACTGAACGGTGGACCGAGTCCAAAAACAAGTTGGTCAATTTTTTCCATAGCTCTGTAGCTATATCGATTCTTGTCTAGACTCTAGACGGGTTGACGACTTCTTGTACAGAGTGACTTGTGCATTGTTCAGTGGTGGAAGCCATAAGTGAGTTTATGCGTTCACTTCGCAAAGCGTTTGCTTTAATGTTTCCCTTCGGTTTTATGTGTGTCGCTTCCTTTTTGGCAGATAATCATCGTGAATGTTATGGCTGTAAAAGCAAATGATTTCCTGTGACGATGGAGAGAGACAGTTGAGCTGACATTTGTGTGATTCTGATTTAAGGTCCTATCCTCAATGGTCACACTCTCCTCTCCTTTTCATATGCGGGTAATCAGGCGTATGGAGTTGGAGTGCGTGTCAAGAAAGCTTATCTGTGGGTCAAGATGGAGTACACCTCGTCCATCGGCAGACACTTTGGCCACTTGCTTCATCCCAAAGGAGTCAACCTGTATATTTTTCAGGTCACGGGAAACTTCTCACAAAAAGGGAACTCGAATCCTCACGCAGTTCATTTGAATAGTCAGGTAAGCCCAACCAAGTCTCCACCTGGATACAAATGACCTTTAATTAAAGTAGATAGTGGACTACGAAACCACAAATTAAGGTTGTGAGAATCAAAGACTAGTAGCCAGTTCCTCCAACTTAATCTGAGTGTGACGAGGGAACTCTTAGAGAGTTACTAGAGAGAGCCCAGAGAGCTTGACACTTGAACGGAAGAACCGGTTTCTCCTTCAATCATCCTCTAAAATGCGAGATCCTCTCTTCTCTTTGCAGGAAGCGAACTTAGACCTCGTGGTCTCAAGAACGATAATGTTGGACTCCCTTGGTTGGCACAAGTTGGACATAACCCCAGCCGTACAAAAATGGTATAACAAGCAGAGCAAACACAGAGTCCGGCATTCGCACAATTCTCACCAAAACAACCACAGGGACAAGTTGACAATTCTGGTGGATTGCTCAGGCTGTGGCTACTCCATTCACCCCATTACATTTAGTCAATCCAGTACTGTGATCACAGAGAAGCATAATTTGCAGAATGATGAAAGTGTTGGAGGAGGGGCTCACGGGATCCCTTACAGTCGAAGGTACCACCAACAGAGAGAAGGTGAAGGGAGTCCCTTCCAACGAGACGGAGTTGGCAATAATGATGATCCTTCTTCTGCAACACCAAGCAACTCGACAGACATCCCTTTTCTCGCGTTGGAGACAGAATCTTCGCCAAACTTCAAGCGAAGCCGACGAAGAGCGTTGGAATGCAATGCGAAGATAAAGCAATGCTGCAAGCAGAGGTTTTACATAAGTTTCCGAGATTTAGGCTGGGACGACTGGATAATCGCACCGAGAGGATATTACGCCAACTACTGCCGAGGACATTGTGGAGGTCCTCACAGGACTCCAGACACTTTTCTCAATTACCACACTCACGTGCTGGAGGAGTACCGGAAGACTTCGGAGGGTCAAGCTACGCTTGGGGGAATCACGCCGTGCTGCGCTCCAACGAAGTTTGCCTCGATGTCGCTCATCTACTTCGGTCCAGACCTGAACATCATAAAGCGAGATCTCCCTAAGATGATAGTCGAAGAGTGTGGATGTCCATAGAGGAGGAGGAAGAGGTGATGAAGACCGCGGTGTGGAGAAATAGAGACATGATGGCCATGTAATTAGAAGAGACGTAAAAAATGAAGAAGAAGACTGCCCACCGAGAAAGGCCCAAATGATCGTACATTGTACACATGAGTAATTGGGCTGTCTGCCAGTGTTTGTTGTGATAATGTCTTTTAACGAATACATGCAGTTTTGTGATAGTGATAAGCACGTCGCAAAAACTTGATTTTAAGGTATTTTGAGTCTTTGGATTTTAGATAGATATTGTGTCTTGCTTGAGTATCCTTGTAGTAAAAGAATTGCACATAAATTATACTTAATAGATATTCTGAAGTTTATGTACGGTTGACTGCCATAAATGAACCTCCATTTAATGGCACTGAAGGCAATAATATGCGGCTGTAAGACATTCTGAGCTCTAAACTTTTCCAGTTATTTATGCTTTTTATTACTTCAACTCTGACTCTGACTTACGTACGTCTCTTCTTCCCCGTAATAGTGGATTTTGACCAAAAAATCGTGATAATTCCTAAAAGACTAATTACTCAATGTAAAACTAATTTTGGAACGGTTTCAGCAACCACTCTGTAAACTGCCATTTCACCTTTTTAATTCATAGAAATGCTGCAATAATACTCCAGAGATCACCCAAATAATAATTGTTACTAAACCACTGCCAAAGACCGTTCCCTTCAACTGTTTAGCCTTCCACGTGTGGAGACACACAAGATTGTGAGTCACTCTCAAGAATTCCTCCGTGGATTCCCCTGACTCTCCAAAAAAGGTTTATTCAAAGTGCTTCTCCATATAAAAATATGGTTCGAGTTTATGTTCCGCAGTCAAACTAACTACTAATCAAACAAGGAAGATATCCTCCAACATTATTCGTACATTAGGAGATATTTAGAATGTAGTAAGAAAAACCTAGCAATGGTAGTGGTAACTGCTCGTCTACTCTCAACGAGATGTTCATTTGTGGAATAAAAATACATGTGAAAGGGTACACAGTCAAACTTTCTTTCTTTTCTCCTCATAACAGAAGTACTCGACTTGTTTAATTAACTCCGATTAAAGTTCATTTCATGAGTAAATGAAGCAAAGAATCCTTAAAAATTGAAATTTCTCCTTCTGTCTACACGGGTAAGTATGGATTTCGGATTTAGCTGCTATGGGGTCTTTGCATGATAAATGTCAGTACTCAGGATGGCTACATTGCGTGACTACTTCTACATTAATTCTATTGACGTGCTGAATTCACTGTGGTCATTAAGACAGTAAACCTTGAGACTGAGATAATACAGCTGACTGAGGAATCTAGTAAAAGAAATGACACCACAGATAGATTTTCCAATGTCAGAGAAAGGACCATTTAGTGGCGGAATCGTAGGAAATAATTAATTCTAAAATCGATCAAGCCACATCAGCGATGGAATGCTCCGAATGCTGTCAAATTTCGCTCAGTAATGTTTTCGGTTGGGGAAGCACATCAAAAGAGAAAGTTCACTTAGGTCTAAAGTCTTTGGACGAGGATCAATGATACCTGTCAGTGTGAGTCTCGTGTCTGAGGGGAATCTGAATTTAGTAAGGATGATTTGGGTTGAATTGCTATCAGCTCTCTGTGTATTCTTTCCATCTTTCTGCAGACTCGGAGAGTCTTAAACAGGGTAAGTGGCACAGGAATAAAAGTTTTCATCTTTACTTCAGAAGAAGCATGAGGATGATGGACACAGCAAAAAACTCACTCATCCTTTTGGAAGAATATCCGAGGGAACTGTGGAAGACGAACCTGGTCGTCTTGATCGTAGCCTTAGCTCTAATAATCCCAGAAGGAATGTGGTGCTACCAGTAGACAGCAGTAGAAGTGATAGTGGGAGTGCTGAGACTACTGGAGCAAAAACTTCACGGAGAAAGTTTCTGGCTGGAGTAGTTTTTGGTCATGCACCCAATGCAGACGAAATTCTTGGCTCGTTTAGCAATCCTGGAGCTGCAGTTGCCGCAACTTTACTCCAGTCTATTCTCTATTCTATTAGCAATACTGTTTTTGCATCGAATCTTCTTTCCGGGATCCTCATCCTCATCAGTATGTCCTGGTCTGCACCATATCCATCAGTGGTCCCGGGACTCGTCTCATCTCTTTCGGGAATACTCACTTCACTTTGGATACTCCGCTTTCCCCAACGCACAACTATTCGGGGAACCATCACTTTTAATTGCTTTCTCTTCGGCTCTCTCCTCAGTCCGCTTACGGGACTCACTTTCTCACTCATTTACCAAATGATTTATTTGATTCTCATGGCTTTGATTGCGGGAGTGCTTGTGTAAGTATCAAGAATGATATTTAACTGACAACTTCTCTCTCTCTCCGTGCATTAAAACACTTTTTCCTCCTCCCAGGGTTTTTCTTTGGGGAGGATTGAATGGAATTTTAATGCAGGTTCACTTACCTGTCCTAAGTGCTCCTACCAATTTCCTTTCTTTGCTTCTCATCTCTTCCGGCATGAAGGAAATATTTCGAACTCCTGCTCAAGAAGTTTTCTCATCGTCATTGTTGAATAGATCGAATACGACGATGGAAATTCATGAACCAGAACGACTTGCCAATATATCAGAAATGCTGAGATCTGCTGACAGTATTCAACCTACGGTTGTCCCTCAGCCAATTATGCAGTTCGAGGCGATGCAACTTTTCCAAGGAGCCATCTTTTCACAAGGCCAAATTTTTCAGACAACGGATTCTTTGGTGGCTACGTGGATTGTGTGGCTCGGTGTTTTCATTTATTCACCCATTTTGTGCCTTCAAGAATTCATTGGGGCCTCGATCGGCACATTCATCGGTGATTCTTTGATGTAGCTCTAAATTAAAAGGGAGATTCGGAATTCTAGAATAATAATCCATATATTTTGTGAAATCGCAGGATGGATTATCACTGAAAACCCTCACACAGACGTCCTCAATGGGACATGGGGGTTCAATCCAATGCTAACTTCTGGAGCTCTTGGAGGCTTCTTAATTGCATATGATTTTCATTCATTCTTTCTCTCGATTGCTGCAGCAATGTTTACTGCTGTGTTCCAAGCGGTTTTATGGAAGGTAATTTGCTGCACTTTAAGCTGATGATTATGCTTTTGTTTTAAATTATGGCTTTTTAAGCAGAATGGGTGGCCAGTACTTGGGATTCCGTTTATGATTACAACGTGGATCATTCTGCCAATAGTCAACAACTACCCTGGGAGATACGAATCTGATTCTACCCCAGTTTATCATCGTGTACTATCCATTACTACTCCAGAACAGAGCAGAAAATGTTGCAGAAAAAACTGGGTAACTTTCCCTCAATCGAAGTCAAAGTACTTTCGTCCTGTGAGTTCTGTTCTTCCATTGTAAACGTATTTTTTAACAATATTAATATATTTCTGAACAAAAATATTCAACAATAAGTACAATACAATAAAATATCGACGACGATTAACAATCACATTTAATGCAAGTACAATTTTCTATCATCTTTTAGCACACAAAATCTTACTACTCTCATGTTACTAAAGTGGTGTAGTCTTCAGGTAATTAGTTCACAAAATGCAAATTGTTCGTGTTTACATAATACGCGTACGGTGTCACAAAATATCATGTGACATGATAACAGTACCAGAGCCTTTCAAAAATACCTATAGACGACTAGAATTGAACTTGAATCATATTGCAACATAGTGTGCACGTCAAAAATGTAAGCTGCATTTAAAATGTTAGTACGACTAACAAAACAGGTAACTGGACGAAAAATTGATAAAAATATAATTTAGTTATATTTGTTCTATTTAAAGCTAGATCATTTGTAATTGGTATTCGTCTTTGAGTGTCTCACTGCGTCATTAATAATGAGTTATTCTGCAGGAGAGAAGGTATAGAAGAATGGTTGATCATGAAAATGGTGGAGATTCTTGATGTGACGGATTACTCTTCCGTTAAGTAGATTTCTTCCATACTTAATTGCTTCTACACGATCCCTTGCAAGACCCACGAGCATCAACCAGTCTACTAATTCGTTTCCGCAGAATACTTGAGTATATGATTCCATTCTCCACCTAAAAAATATGAGTTAGTTAATAAAATGTCATCCGTGAGAACGGTGGTCAACAAAAGTGAATAGAATACTCACCTCCGGTCTCTCACGATATCTTGGACACACTTGTCAATATGATAGGTGAGAAATTGTTCGCAAATCTGTTTAGTTTCTGGTGTTAGTTCTTCCCATGTAGGGAGTTTTACGAGACCTTCACCATGCATGATTTTCCTCCACCTGGGTTAAGCAAAATTTTACAATATTAAATAAGAAGTTACATCTTACATATATACAGTCTCTGCTTATGTACACGTGCATACCACTTATGCAGCGGCATAATTATCATTCGTGTGTTCAAGCCAAATAGCATGAACGTGAAGAATCCTTGCCCGAAGTTTAAGGCTGCGTCTAAGAAAACTAGTTCCACATAAATTCCAGACACTTCTTCCATTATCAATGTCCAGACGCACAAAGCGATCCCCTTCAGATTTTGGAATCAAAGTACATTTAACTTAACACATAAAACAATGTTGAGAGCTATGAAGTTGTAATATTCGTACCACAAACATGGAAGAACACAGGAGAAGTAGCAGAATTATGTGTCTAAGCATTTGAAACTCATCATCCCTGTCTCGGACGATCCCTATTTCTTCTGGTTCCGTAAGATAGTTTGCTTGACGATACCGATCGAGTAAATTACTGCAATGTCGTCTTTGGACTGGATCACATGGATGTTTTGAAGGTGCACAGAGGTCGTCTGCGTAACTGAATAAACTTTCATCATCATCATCGATCTCATGTCCTGTAGTTAAGTCCTCTATCTCGGTGATCTTAATTTGAGGTTTAGAGGGACCGGCCACACTTTCGTCAGATTGTGGACATCCAGTGCAAGATAGAGAAGCAGTTCTAGGTCTTGCAGTTCCTCCTCGAGAAGTAATTGCGATACTCGAGGTTATTCGTGAAGCAATGCTATCGTTTCTAGTTCTCAAAGTGCTCGAGTGAGCTGGAGATTCTTCGTCACTCAAATGTTGATGCGACGGAACCGTGTGATACAAGGCATACTGCCTCTCGTATCTTTGCTGCATCACGAGACATCCAATTGTAACTGGAAATACAAGATTTGAGGGATTGCATTTTTTTAAATGTTAGTTACATAAGGATAAACTGTTCAGCTACCTATGAAACAAATCATGAGAATCATGACAGCCACAAGTGCCTGAGTTTCCCCATCTACAGGAAAACGATATCACGTGTCAATCAAAACAGAATTTTATGAGAACTTCTGGCATGATTTAAAGTTTCTTACATTGGAATACAGGGTCTTGTTTGTCTCTTATCGTTTCTTTTTTTACAGTTAGCATGAGGACAGCGACAAACACAGCTGGTAGTCTAGATTGTTCATGTAAGTATGTAAGTAATAACACATTAATTTATTTGTATAGCATGAAAAATTAATCTCACCCCCATCCGAGAATGCTAAGATAAGGTCGCAACCGCAGCACAAAGCATAAACTTCGACAACGAAGGAATACCAGACTGGATGCTAAAATAGCAGTGAACATTCGGGAGCTAAAGATTCCAAACTGCAGAACTCCAAATTGCAGGTATAGTTTCCAGCCGCTTCCCCCATCAACTCCAAGCCAGGACCATAGTATTGCTCCAACACATGAAATGGCCTGTTGAAAAGTTACGTTGATAAGGTCCAGTGAATTTTTTGTCTACGCAGTATTTTGCAGGCATTTTGAAACTTACTTGAGAGACTGCAAGACACAGACTGAAACAATGTGGAACTTTTCTCCACTTGCGACTGAGGACAAATACTCCGATTACCCACAGCTGAAATGTTGAGTAAAGTGTAATAAGCAAAGTAAATTCTCAAATTGCAAAAAACAAAACGCAGGATGATTGTCTTACTGAAGCAAGCAGCGCAACGACGCTTATATTCAGCAAGAAGCTGTCAAGTTCGTGAACATAGTCTTTCGGATCCAGTTTTTTCAAAGTAATCATTTTTGCGGATACAAACATTAACGGAGCAGATATAAAGGTACATGCAACCATCGCACTTGCAATCTGGAAGTAAATCAGAAATCGTTCCTTGAAATTGTAACGCAAATGTTTGTTTAATAACTTACCAACTGTACAGCAACGTCATACTGATTGGCGTACACAAAAACTCCAGGAGCTGTAAACAGTATAATTTGAAAATCAAAAATACTGAATTTAAGTTAACCTCTACAGATGATGGCAGGCAAGTGCGAGTAAGCATACCAGATGGAAATGTCCCGTACAAGAATCCGTAATTACTTAGGGATACAGTCTCATTGATCGAAGCTCCAGCTTGAAGTAAGCTAACCATTTCTCTAGTCACTACTGGTAAAACAAGCCTAGATTCATAACGATTTGAAATACTTCGTCAAACCTTCTCTAGGCAGTAGTACAGTTCGTAATAGTAGACAATAGCATACAATTTCATAACGATCAATATTCCAGGTACAACGAATCCAGAACCTTTCAAACTCGCTGCACTTCCGACCATGGTCAGTCCAAGGGAAAACAAAGCAGAAGCAGAGAATGCTGATCCGAGAACCTGTTCATAAAGAAAGAATTAATGAATTTAATTACTCTTAAGGAACAAAAACCCCGAATTTATTTGTTTTTTAAATCACCTTCAGGATTCCTTGCAAAATAGTCGGGACACAATGATTAAAAACCATATTTCCACAAATTCCCAAAGCTGTCATTATGATGATGGGATTCATAAGAACTCCTCGAGCCACACGTCTCATCACTGTGAGAACACTAGGTTTTTCATAGCTCACTCCTTTATTTCCATTAGCTTCGATTTCTCTACTTTCTATATCCCTCTGTTTCGAAATTTCCATCAAGATGAAACCGATAGGGTTTAATAGCAATAAGTTCACAGGAGCTACTAAATAAAGGTAGCCGGCATATTCTGGATGACTGTCCTGGTACAGAGCTTTGACTGTAGAACATAAAATCATTTGCATATAAACAACTAATGTTATTTTACATCAAATACATAGATTAATCATTAACTTAATTAAGATTTTAATTGCGACTAACCAATGGGATATCCGAGGGCAAAGTCATTACTTTGAGTGCAAAATATTGCAAACAACCCCGCTTTGTCGAGTTTAGACGGTCTACTCACTAGCAGTGATATTAATATGACAGAGAAGAAGACGATGGTTTTGGCAAGACAAATTGCCAATAAAAACCACCAATTCACGGTACTGAAATCGCAAAAAAGAAATTAATCACTCTCCATCAAACTCCACAGTAATAAACATGTTTACCACTCTAATTATCCCTACCTTAAGTCTAATTGAGCCAAAGAGAGGAATATAAGCGCAGGAAGAGAAAATGTGCCTATGAAGGAGTTTAAACCTTTGGTTTCGCTTTGAGTTATTACTCCAGTCTTTCCAGCAATGTACCTGTTCAAGCAAAAATTTGTGTGATCGAAGAGCATCACAATGCGACTGCAGTATATATTATTGTGATGATTACCCGAGTAATATCACTGCAAAACATTCTATCACAGCCGGGTACAGGTTATCAATCCCCATCTGGATGCCAGTTGCCTCGTCCATGTTGGCGTTTAAAACATCCAAGATGATAGATAAAACATCAGATTGATTTGAGTTAGTCTAAAATATGCAGTAATTCATAGAAAATTTTCATAAACATTCTACACGTATACATAGACTGATAATACTTACCTTATACGCAAAAGTTGAAGCAATCTGTAGACTTCGTTTTTCTCTCTCACTAGAAATCAGTGAAAGTTCACAAGGAGTTGTAAAGATTTCCGTAGCATAATGAAGTCGCTAAAATTCAAGAAAATTTTGATTATGATTAAGTTAGCTAACGAGTAATCACACTGTATGTAGTACAACTGTGTATTGCATGCAGTTTGCACTTAATTCCAATCATACTCAATTCAAGATTATGCAGTTTTACAAAACCAGCTTATATAAACACGACGTATAAACGAATGGAATGCACCTGAATTATGAGAATCGTAAATTGATACACTATTCATGATTTTCATACGACACTATACACGTAAGGTTTAGTATAGAATTGCGATTAGCTAAATTACCTGTTCTTCACACATTGTGAATGACCTTCACAAACTAGATTTATGTCAAATGATTTTAAATTTTGAAGTCTGGGGCTTCATGAGAACCTTCGGTTAACTAACATTCTCAACTCACTTTTAACTTTGACTGAACTCTATTTAATTATCACTCGATTTCCTTAAAGAATTCGCAAATCTTTGCAAGCTTTAGATGCGACTTTGTAACAACACCTGCGACGAATCTGCTATTGTATTAGAGGATGCACACGTTAACTGTGTATTTCTAAAAGTCCTGAATTACGACAGATAGATATCCTAGTTTCATCAAACTTAGAAAAACAAACTGTGTTCTATCTATCAAGAGCAATTACAATACAATTTCCACTAATAATCAGTTCAGTAGTCCTCCTGCTAAACCTGTCTCACAATTGAACCTTTAAGTCTCAAACAGACAAAACTAAGCTCAGAAAGCTTCAGGACAACTACTTTTCATATTAAGTATGTAACTGAGAAGAAGCTCTCCGTGTTTCATCTATATATCTCAGAAAAGTAGCTCTTTGTCCCTAATGGTAATTTATCATTATACGCTATCATCCAGTCCTACCACAAACAGCATAGCATAAGCACAAGTGAAACTTTAAGCTTGGAACAGCCAACAGCATAAGCTGTAAGCTATCCGAAATCCACGTCCGTAATCAACATGATAGAAGACACCATCCCACACTGTGCTTTGTATCATTAAACACAGTCGCAACAATACGCTAAACGCATCAAAGCGAGGTGTGTGTAACCCTATTATGCACTTACTTTAAATAACCTATTTCTAATTCATGCATTGTAGTTCCTACTCACTACTTCCAATAAACTTACCTAAGTGCAGGTTTCCTGAATGAAATCAGGCTTCGATTCCTTGTACAAAATTACTGTAGCATGCATACTCCTTATCATTTCATGAGCCACCAATTATCATTAAACGATCCTACTTCGAAGAACAAATCTACAATAATAACAAACAAATGATCAGTTTCCCTAACCTCATCTAACAGTGTGTCTTATGGTGGTGGGATCAATGTTATACGACATGAGACGTACTTTTGCTGGAAATATCATGAGTAAAAGGTACAAGTACCTGACCTAAATTCCTGCAAAAATAATGCACACCCTTCACTCTTACTTCTGAATACATTATCCCTGAAAAAGAAGCACTTTGTGTGCGTAACTTGTACCTGATTGATTGCTGATTCATTATCATTGTCAAATACTTGTCATCGTCTTTACAGAAAAATATATGCAGATAGTTAGTAATGAACTGCAAGTACCACAATCATCGAGTTATTAATAATCCTTCTTGATATGACGATCGAGAAGAGGAATGACAAGTGTTAGTGGCAGTTATGTTCCGTTAGAATACGCATGTCAATGTTTATATAGCTGACGAATGTCAATCTTAAATGCATTATGCATAGTAAGCAATAATATCAGAACCAGTTATCGCCTATTGTAAGCAGTGTAAAGTGTCCGAAGCATTTGATGTCCAAATGGGGAATAGATGAATAGCATTTTGTTTACATCAAGACATATTCATATTTCAAAAACCATGAGACATTATACACTGCGTAGCAGTTTTGTAAGCAAAAGATTAATTTAGTAGGCACAAACGGAATCCTAAATCATCATAACGGAACTTTCAAATGTCAAGGGTAGCTGGTTTCACTTAACACTTTCTATTTCTACGAAGTGAAGCCAGAAAAAAACTGACACGGATCTTTACGCGAGAAACACGGACAAAGGGTTACAGGGGAAAGTAAATAGATTCAGTAAGTGTCGATTTATTAGTATGAAAGTTAGAAATGCAGACCCACAACCTTGAATTGACTAGTTGTGTCCATAACCTTCACCCTGACGCTTTTCTCTTTTCCTTTCTGTGCAATCATTGACTAATTCTAATAATATAAGTTTGCATGTCAAAAGAAATGATCTAGAAATCTTGCTCTACCTTCAACCTTATTTTACCACTAACTTTTGCCGTCCCGAGTGACCTTAAATCATTAACTTCCAATAGTGAAAACGTCTTCATTTCTTCATTAAGTCTAGTCAGAAATACCAAATAACTGACGTAAGTATTTTTAACCGACAGTTTTCAAATGCTTTCATTTTTGCTATTTGCTTACAATCAAGATGAATGAGATCATGACATTTTATTATTGCATCATTGCATGGACTTGCAAAAGCCGATTTCATGTGAGGTTTGCACACTTGTGATTTGTGTACCAAAAAGTCTCATATGAATCAAAGGTTTGTACATGATGTCATGCGTATGACCCCTAAAGATACCCATAAAAATAATTGGATCCTGAAACTGCCTCATTATGCGTTCTGCTGCCTCGTGTCTCAGGCAAATGACAATCTGCAAGAGTAGCCATGTTGCCCAAAAATTCTATTCTACAGTACAGACAAAACTGTTTGTTTCATGTAGAAATAAGGACTTAGAATTGTGGAAGCAGGGGATTTTCTGGTTGTATTATATAAGACCACACGCTAGAAATTGCACTCCATCATAAGATGAATGTGATTACTATTATTCCTGACGCGTGAGAAAATAAAGTAGACAATAAACACTGGACTTGTTGAGATGTGTACAAGTAAAAGTATCCGACGATTAATCTAGATTTACATCATACGGCCGGAATGAGAGAATGCACGGATGGGATAAGCAAAGACGGCTTTCAGGAAAAGTATGAATAATTTTTAGTGAAAATGGACTACAACTCCAAGTCCAACGGGTTACTTAACCTTTTTGTTGATTATATAACTTTGATTATTTTAATTCTCATACTCAAAGCTACTTCCTCCGTTCAGGTTTTGAGTACAATCGACATTCCCATATCTCGAGAATTGACAATCACGAACCGCAAAGCTATAAGATAATGAGAGATTTGACGAGGAACTAAATAAATACTTAATTACTTACTCATGACATGTAGAATTTTCTGGGCAAGTCTTTAATCAGAGTGATCACGATTTTGTACGGGGTACATTTAGATCAGTGCGACCGTTCTTACAACACCACACTCACTAGTTCACTACTAAAATTTAAGATAGGTCACCTTTAGAAATGGGATGAATTCTTTACAGAACTGAGATCCTCTATTTTCAGGAACAAACTGATTCAGAGAGGAACCGATGACTGCCTTATGTCCTTCCTTTCACTGTGTTCTTATTCTCAGACAAAAAGAGAACTGCCAGCCAGAAGTCAGAATTATTCCGCAAGAATTCTAGGAATGCAATTTATGTTGGGAAGGTACACTTTCGGCATAATAATTTTTGCTTAACTATTCCCAGTCGTTTTATTCAGTACGGGCTTTGGTGCGAAGAAGATCAGGCACACAAAAGATTATTACTAAATAAGAGCGTGTATTGAGCTTGAAATTAAATTCCTGAAGACCACTTACAATTGAAC
>JAQGAD010001663.1:0-17862 GCA_034696625.1 Isotomurus palustris | reverse complement strand
CAGGAATCTCCGTATAAAAAACCGAAATTCCATTGAAAGTAGCCCGGCTTTCTAATCAATTCCGATATCAACATTTGGAACGACTGGAAGAAGTCCTTCACTCTGAATTGGAAACAGGTTAGTATTTATAACTTGCGATTTTATCCATTATCCAAGTAAACTTGGCTTGGGGATTGGTTGCGTTTTTTGGTGTGAATAAAAGTGTGATTCGGTAATTCAGGGAGACACGAAGATAATGTCTTTTATTGCCCACACCTTCATTGTAATGCTGGACACTAAACGAATGCACATTACAACTTACAACTGAATAGGCCTTCTCTTGAGAGTTGGGAATACGCGGATGGTAGGAAGGTAGGAAGTTACCTTCACACAGCAAACAACAAAGAAATAACTAAATAAACCGAAACTTTTATGATTCTCGGTCCCTCCGGAATTTATCTTTACTTACTTCACTTCCATCGCGTAGAATGTGTTTTTCTACCTTCCCTTGCAGTAAAACACTATAAAGTAAAAACCAGTTTGGGTTTATAGGTATAAACTTAACACGCCAGGGTTTTCTGGCTTTACATACTTGACTGAATTTTTTTGAGCTTTCTACAAAAAACAAAACTTTCCTTTTTACGGGTTCTTTGAATTCTTCCGTCATTCGAATGAGGAGGAAGAACTGTGGATGAAAAAATATACTTGGAAACATATTTACTTTGGACTGACACACAGGAGGACGGGAGTGAAAGTGAGATGATGAAAAGGTACAAAAGGGGGTTCAAAGGTAGAGTGCAATAAATTCCGAAATATTTGTTAATAGGAATTCATGAGAAGACATTTGATGCGTGCCGTTAAAAACTAATAATAATTTTATAATAATACGCAGGCTTTCGATAGATGGACGGCTCGTATAGTGGCAGAATTAATCCATGAAGAGATGGGGAAGGTCTTGACTTCATTTATTGTGTTACTGTGGGTGGAAATAAAAGCAAGTCATCTGCTTCCATGAGGAAGTAGTATACACTTTATTACGATGAGAGACAGTGGTGGAATCCGTAGAGATGTTAGTGGTAATGATCACGTCATTATTACATTCACCACCACGTTGCTTCGTCCTTCTCTATTTCTCCCTGTCTGGCTGTGAGGGAAAGGACGAGAGTTTGTTTCATTGATCTCATTCAGAAGATCATTGGAATTCTTAAGGTTATGTTATATGTGTGTGAGTGTGTATACACACAACTGATATTAGTTCTTTCTCCCTTCTTTCTTTCACACAGATTGTTTCTACTTTATGCAACAATCGTAAAGCTGATTTTACGATGTGCTACTACACACACATTTCCTGAACTTTATCTTTGTCATTAGCCTATGGTGTGTGTGTATTTGGTTTAACTGGAGATGGAAATGCAACTGAGGGATTTCAGCTTGGAAAGGGGAATGAAGAATAATATTGCAAGGAGAGGAGTGCAGTTTATTTGCAGTGTGATTAATTGACTTTGCACTCATTGTGGACGCGTATAAAGTAAATAGCCAGAACTGCAATGCACTTGAGGTGTAACCTTATGGAGTTGTGAACCTTAGGAGCGATGATTCTAGTTGGTTTGTGTGTTCTGTGTTGTCTCGAATGATAAACGACCAACCTGTTAAGAAAGATGGAATGAAATGAAGCAATTCACTGAGCAACAGTGGGCGAACCATTTTTGACTTTGAGTCTTGGAAATATCACGAGAGAGAACGCGTAGGGAAGACACCCTTGAGGATTTCGGCGTCTTTGGTCTTCCTCTCCTTCACATCGGCACGAAGCTACGGACTCTCATTTCAGCCGTGGGTAATTGGGCAATTTTTCATCCTCTGACTGACCGCTGAGGAAAATAAGACATCATCATCGTAGCCATCATTTTTTCTCCCAAGTCTTCAATTCGATGATAGCACACAGCCCACTGTCTACACCAGCCAAGTTAATGTGAGACTTCAAGACTTCAACATGATCCACGACTCTTTGGCTCTCCACTTAAACACTCCGACGCTCTGGACTGAACTACAGACTTAATATCACCTTAATAGAGAAACAGTATTGTGAATTTATTCAAGCAGAGCAAACAACAAGCCATTCATTCTTCTGGATTCTGGAGGAAATCATTTGGTTGAGATGTCTTCCATTAGGTCGTCGGTTCTTTGTGTCACTGAAACCGTAGAGAAAAGAAGAAGTTTGGGCTGTGCAAACTAAAAGCTAAAGGTTTGAGATGGCTAATATTTGTTCCACAGGTTGATCATTCCTCACAATAATATAGAGAGATTTTTTTCATTAAGTCCATCATTACTTTACTTTTACTGCTGAGCTGCTGGAGGAGATGATTGTGTTCATGAATTCAACATCTCAGTGCGCAGACTTCAATGTTATCATTATTAAAGACTAACCGCTTGGGCACGCTCGCTGCTTGAGTTGTCTCCTAATGATTCGTGTATGAAGCCCGTCGTGGATTCGTAATTACCTCAGAGACTTTGAAACTTTGAAAGTCTTGCACTGTGAGTCTCTCTCCAAATACATCTGCAGTCTAGAGTTCTACAGTTCTAGAGTTCTAGAGTTCTAGAGATGATCTTGGGTTTTGTATTTTGGGCTCCTGTACAAAAGGAAATCTATAACAAGCATGAGATAATAAAATTAAGAATGATCTCCATTTGTCTTTACTCTTCCCTCGTGATCCACATCTTAAAAAATACAAAATATCAGTCGACCGACGACCAACCCAACCCTATCACATCACATCACGTATGACGTATATGAACTTCTTGCCTCTAATAAACTTTACTTTTGAGTTTTGACTCCTCCAGTGACTTGAAAAATTGATGGGCATTACTTTTTTACAGGTATCTCTCTTCTCTGCTTATGATAGACGTGGTTTCTCTCGTCTCTTCAAGGCTAGGGGAGATTATGAGATCGTTTTGTCTGCATAGGAATAATAATTTTCGATCGTGTGTTGTTGTTATACAAGTATATCGCATGGCTGGTGATTTAAAAAAATGCCTACAGTTTTTAAGAGATGAGAGTCTGTGACTGTAGTGTTCTGCACAATAAGCAATAAGTTGAAGAGCATCATGACCGGAGAGAAAAACGTGAGGGCGATTAGATCGATTCGATTTACATTGCGATACCCTCAGATGAGAGTTATCATCTCGAGTACGTGTCTCACTAACTTCATGCATGCTAATCAGTGCAACTTTTTCTTTACTGGGGTTCAATTACATTATATGGAGAGATGGCCTCGTTGTTGTGTAACCAGCACAGTTTGTAGTTTGTAGTTTGTAGTTTGTTGCTACTCTATCTGCACTGCTGCTGCTGCAGTAGAATCGAATCTCCAGTAGGGGAAAAATTAAGCGTGAATTAGAATTTTGAACTTTCTGAAAGAGTCATGACGGGAAGAAGGGTGAAGAATCTACGGACAACAGAGGCAGTAGGAATGAATAGAGACCATGAAGAAAATATTAAGACATTAGTCTCGTCGTCGATCTTTCTTCATTGCGTGGAAAGATATGCTGATGATGTTGATAGTTGATAGTTTGATAGTTGATGATGATGCAAGCAAATACGTGACGTGCAAAAAACAAAAAAACTGTGTAGAATAGAATGGTTTAAAGTCTTTTAAGCGAGCGAGAGTACACCTGTTTTTTTCATTGATTTGCGGTTGACTTATTTCTGATGATGTGGTCGTGTAGAGCGTTTTCGAGTGTTTGCGATGATTTTGGTGTATTTTGATTTTCAACTTCAAAGGTAGTTCTACTTGGAGCTGTAGGTTGTGTATAGTTGTAGTTGAGGTGGAGCTTGTTAAGAAAGCTTCTTGAATGGCTCGTATATTTCGTATGAAATGAAATTGAGGTTGTTGTTGAGAAGGCAAAGGAAACCACAAAAGAGAGAAATTCTGCACAAGTAAAATTTCATTTTCAATGCGGACTTGCGGACTGAGGACTGTTACGTAACATTCTGTTTGTGGGAAATCATGAGTCAAAGCTCGTCGTTCATTCCTTGTGATTTTGCATGCATCATGAGGTTGTTGCTCACCCAGAGAGAGAGAAAGAGAGAGATGCAGGAGTGTGCAATACACCAATAAAGATTGGTTGCATGCACTTGTAGTCCTTTTTGAGGTTGTTCCCGAAAAAATCCCGACTTTCTAGATTGCAGAGTGAGGGACGTGGGAAGGAGAAAGAGAGAAAGAAGCTCGAGAAAGACTAAAAAGCAATTGGTTTCCATTCCTCTGGGTTTTGTGTAAGGAGAGAGAGAGGAGACATACGGTTGGAAAAAGAAGTTCCAGTTGGTCCTTTTTGGTTGGTTGTGCTTGTGCACCTCTTTAGAAAAACATAATGCAACTGTTCGAATTACGAATGTCCCAAAGAGAGAAAGTTTTGAGAGAAATGTACTAAAAACTATGTAAGCGTGTGTGTGTGTGTATGTTCTTCTTCACGTTGTCGCCGTATTTCATAAGAGGCACCTCATTTCCCATATTTCATCCTCAGCCACCACCACCGCCACTGCCACCAAAAATACTTTTACTTTTTGACTCGAAAAATCTGTTTGTTCCTGTAACTCGGTGAGGAGTGAGGAGATTTTTATCAAGATTTCCTATTTACTTTTCCTTTCACACTGACTCTGTACAGAGACTGTAGACTGAGAAACTTGCTTCACGCAGCATCTCTCAGGAATATAATGTTTGCTTGTGTGTGTTTAGGAAGTATATTTCTAAGAAATCGTCATTTATTTCTTTCATTTCGTCCACGACAAACGAGCATCTTTTCATTTCGCATTTCGCATGTCTAGATCGTTTACTCTTTCTTACTTTCTCCTGACCTTGTCATTCTATTCAGTTATTTTGAAATGAAACTGTGTCACTAAAAGTGTGCTCAATGATCGGTCTTCCGTTTCCAGTTTCCTTTCTTCACTTTCTCCTTTCTCCTGGGGAGAAAGTTTTTGAGCCCAGAATCCAGATCATTGATTAATACTACACACAATGCCGACAAAAGAAAGTAGGGCACGTGGCACAAGGCACAAGGATTGTAGACTGTGTAGACTGTGTAGACTTAAACCACAGTGGGACTTTCCTTTTGCTAATTTCTGTTTGGTTCTTTCTGATTTCTTTGTATTACTGAAAGCAGGTTAGTGAAGTACTTACTCGCAGTCTATATAGTTTCTCTTAACAAACCCACAAGCATCGAGGTATATACCTTGTGTCGTTACTCACACTTCTTTACCACTTTCAAAGTTCAAAAGATCTCTCGTTAGCCTAGAGAGGAAGGGGAACTGGGAAAAAGATACCTAAAATTTACTACGTGAACAGAAGCAGAGAGAGTTCCCTTTGGACTTTATTCTTGTGTGGCCTGAAATTCTTTTTAAGCAGCTCTTCTCTGGCACAACTCTTGGTCTTTCTCTTCTTTATACTGACTGCTGCGTGCTGCGTGGCTCTGTGTGGAATTTATCAAACACACAGCAAGTTATGAACACACGAAGAAATTTAGTCGTGAAAAAGTTTTCTGGTTAAACAAAATTCAATATTGTGAAGGATGAAGGGAGTATTACGGAGGGAGGGAGTGATATGTAGCGGAGGCTTAGGAAAGAGAAAGTTTTGACTGGTGCGACAGAGAGTGAGAGAGTTCCATAATCATCGTGAATTCCCACAAGGGTGAATATATTTTTCATTCTGGTGGATGTGTCGGTGCAAAGGTGAAATGGGAAGAATAAAATTGGTACTATTTGTTTGACGACTTTGTAATTCAAAACCACACACATTGTACTTTTGTACTTGGTGGTGTTTGAGTATTTGAGTATTTTCCATGTGTTTTGTGAAAGTAGGAGTCGAAAGTCGGGAGACACAGAGTCATTTCAAGTGTGTAAAGTAGTTGAATGGTTGGAGAGTGAGAGAGTGTGTGATGGTTCGATCGTAAAATGTAAAAGTTGATTTGACACATGTAAGGCCGGGCAGGCAGGCTCTTTGCTTTGAGTAAAAGTATCGTAAACGTAAAACAGAGGGGAGCAGAAATTCCAAATTTAGGGAAACACGTAAATGAAGTGTGTGTGGATTTGCTACACTCTGTTTTGTCCGTGTTAAATGTGATTGGAACAAGAATGGGGTGGAGAGATGAATGAATAAAAAACAAAACTTTGAGTTTGAGTTTTTGTGTGTGGATGACAGGAACAGTGTGTGTGTGTTTGGGGGATTTTTGGTATGAATGGAGATGGAGATTGAAAGGGACAGTGGTCATATTGTTGAATAGGGAAATTGCAGGCAGCAGGCGATTCATGAGATTATATTGGTAATTTGGTATTTTGGGAGGAAATGGATGAAACCAGAAAAAGTAAATGGTGATTATGAGTGAAAGGACAAAAAGCGTTTATGATTAAAACACACATAGCTTTTTAGGTGGTAGTTGCATTATGCTGGGAGTTCCTGGAAGAATAAATGCGATTGAGTGGTTTTTTGCATCAAAATTCTTCGAACTGTGGATACTCTGGAATCGATTGCTGAGAGTGGAGAAGAAGAATGTAGTGTGAAATAGTGTGTTTTTTTACTTTTAGGCCAATTTCTTGTCATGATTGTCATTCTCATTGAGGAGAACAATTTTGGAATTTTCATGGTTGCCACATCGGTTGGCTGTAGGTGATAAAGTGTCTAGTTTTTTCGGTCACACAAAAGCTTCGTGTTTTTCTCCTGATTGGTATGCATTGAGTCAGGAAGGAAAAGAGCGGACGCGTGCCAAAGCCCAAGTCTGTTCCTCCATCCAACACCAATATCACTAACAGTTAAAGTCACACTGGCTTTAAGTAATGTTTGTCAAGCCCAAAAGCTCAAAATTGTTGAGCAGAGTTAGTTCTGCCACATTAATCCTTTTATGGGGACCGTTCCAAACTCCCAGAGACTTCCACACACAGGCCCAAAACTCAGTAGGATAGAATTCTGTATTACATGTCATATGGAGTTTTTTCTCTGCAGCAGCAGCTTTCTGGACATTTCTTCCATTCAAAATTGAGCCAGACGGAAAGTAAAATGTTTTGGTTGTTACCAAAAATCTCTTGTCATTAAACTAACCTACCGGTACAAATTACCATTGGGAAGTCAACTGACCACGACCATCGCAGCAATCGCAGCAGCAGCAGCAGCCACAGCAGTTGGAGTTTTTGGAAGCGAATTTTTGTGTAGCAGCCAATTTAAGTTGACGTGGATGTGGAAATCTCCGCCTCCTTCTCATTTGCATTCAGTACACAATAATGATTGTTTATTCAAGGAGATGAGATAACTTTACTCTTTACTTTGTGGGCTGTGGATTCAGTCACCAATTATTATTATTTCCTTGTGAATTGATGCATCTGCTCACTTTACAATCTGTGGCTCTCATGAACGTGAAAGAAAGTGTGGATTGCGATTGCGATTACACTGCTTTGGATTTTACTGGAGAGAAGAGTAGAACGTGCCAGGAATCCAGTTGGCTCAGCTTGAGCTTGAGCTTCTCGTAGTTTTGTTTGTGGAGGAGGCGTTGATGCTAGAAAATTTTATTTTTCATTTCATTTCCATTACGATCATCATCATTGTCGTCATGTTGGAATCTTGGCTTGTGGGAGCTTGAAGCTTTCACCCTCTTGAAGCTGGGCTTTCTCTCTCTCACCATACTTTCATCCGTCCCGGCAGTGTGGCTGTAATAAACGGAATACATAATGTAAACGAAACGTAACTCAAATTTCACATCGCATTAACTCCTGCTCTGCGATGAGATGCGTGGCTTTGAAAGTGTTGGTGAAAGAAGAAAGTGCATCTCTCTCTCCCAATTCCTCTCTCCTTATTATTAGTCTCGCGGTTCTTAGTCCAAACTCATTCATTTTTGTTCTCCGCGTCTTCCTGTGTGGTAATATACAAGTTCGAATGACTTACACACACGAGTGGACTGAGAGAGAGAGACTATAGAGAAAGAGAGTCGGGGTGAAAAATGATATACCCTCAGTCGTCTGAGAGAAGGCGAAGGAAAGAGAAAGGGAGAGAAAGGCGTAGGTAATTAATGTCACGATGTAAAAACTTATCTCTCTCTCCGAGAAGCTTACGAATTAACCATTTCATCCTCTTGGGTTTGTGAAAAAACTCGTTGGTTGTAAATTGTGGAGTGGTGTGCTGTGGCTGTGGCATTGCAGTGTTGGATTACGTGTGAGATGTAAGGCGAAGGAAGGAGAGAAAGTAAATGTATCGCGCGTGTGGGGGTGGAATGAAATGAACTAAAACTTTCTTCATTGAGACCAGAGCGTGATAATCAACTGAGGAGAAAGACTTCTTGAGGAGAGTCTCACCACACTAACTCCTTGGGGACTCGATGGATTTTTTGGTGTACCGGAACTAACAGCTATTATGTTGTCTGCTGTGAATTTCCTGCAAAAATGCAAGGAGAGGAGAAGTTGCGTGAGTTCTACTGGTAACAGAGGAGCGTGTAATTGCATTTTCTTTGGAAGGGCTTATTCAAATAATTAAAAGTGCAGTAGAGTTATAAAAGTCATAAAGTACCGATGATATAGGATTGCATGTTTATTTAGTTTCAGAGTTCAATGTTGCATTTTGTAGAAATATTTATATTTATACATGAGCAGATAAAGCGAAAAAAATTCACAGGAATGAAAAATCCTCTTCTAGATTTACATTTTAAGTGTGATTTTTTTAAGTTTTGTACTCTGATGTTGCAGCAGATTGCAGAAATTTTGAAATTTTAATATTGAGACATTACACGACTAGTGTAGTTCTGTAGCTGTCAGTGAATTGTGTGTGAATAGCGAGACCAAAGAGCAAATTTTTCTCCGTCTTCGACGAGATGGATGTGTTTTAGAAAAAGACTTCCAGTGGAGATGTGAGCAACAACAACTCAGGTTTATTAAGAGGAGGAAATAAGTCAAGTGTGGAGGACATAGGCCCGAAGGCAGTGGAAATGAGGTCTGCAAAAGACTGTCTCTTTGATTTCCGCGAGGATAAGTACGCAATCATCCACGCAAGGGTGAAGAGCACGATATCATCTTCTTCATCAAACTAACAACCACCGATGTCACTGAAAAACTACCAATGAAATGTTGCTTGTTTGACTTTCTGTGTATTTTTGATTGGATGATTTCCCAAATTGACATGTTTCTAGCTTTTTTCAACTACAGAAAACTATTTCACTGCTCATTTCTCCCCATCGGAGACTTTAGAAATGCAGAAAAGCAAGTTCAAAGCCAGTTTCATTAAACATTAATACACAGTCAGTTTCGAAAACTGTGCATTGTTGACTATGTGCAGTTTAGTAAAGGGAGAAGAAGAAGAAAAGTGCAGTTATAAAATGAATAAGTATGAAAGTGATCCTGTCCGTTTGTCTTCACAAAGTGAATGAGATCTTAAGTAAGATCATCGAAGGAAGGGTGAGTTAAGCCGGAGAATGAATTTGATGATCTCCTTTTTATGCCCTGGACGTCTTATAGTGAATTACTTGATGGGCATTTAAGGGAGCAAAAAAGACGGTTAAACATTTACTTCGTTATCGACGAAGTCTACTGAACGACTGTCATTTTATGGATTTAATTTGATGGCAATAACATTTAAATCCAATGGAGGAATGGTTAATGGACCTTTTAGTAGCAGTGGTGGTGGTGGTTGTTGCCCCAACTTCTTTTTTCTATCCGAGGTTTCTGAATCTTCACTTTTATTTGCTTTGCTGCTGCGTCTATGGTTAACCCAAACTTGTCTATTTTATTACCAAATCATCATCACGATTGCTGATTAGCGATTACCATTCTCAAGTTAAAAGTCAAGTTGGGTTCATTTGACTGCGTCCATTAAATTTAATACGCAACTTTAAATACATCATTACTTCTGCAGTCATCTTGTCATGACTGACCATGCTTGTTTGTTGTTTGCCATTGCCCACCTGTGCAATTATTTTGCTTTCTTTTAAAACAAACTTAAATTAATTGATTCTTTGTGGTGTGGTTAAGTAATAAAAGTCTGTATTGATTCCCTACCTGTCCCATTGTAAATCCACTCCATCTCACCTGTGAGTGTCCAAGTATCCAATTACCCCGAAATAAAGAAATCCCAAGACATTTTTGTAGGATTGCTTAATCTTCTACTTTATTTTATTCATCGTTAGCGTCTTTTCTTGGCTAATAATTTATAATTTATAATCTCACCACCGTGTGAGTATGAGTTGAAAAGGGGAGAGAGATCTTCGTTGCTGTGCACATATTCGTAGGTCCCGTTTAGAGCCACAAGGCGTTATGATCGGGGAAATGACTACAAGTTTGAAATAAGATGGCCATTTAAATTTTACTTGAAACTTGGGACACTTTTGCTCTGCGGGTATTATTACAAAATTCGGGAAGTCTACGTTAAAAGGAGGTTTGCACAATCTCCAGTGTGGAGAGAAAGCATTGCGATGCCATTCTGCGAGTGTAATAATGAGACAAAACTGTGTGTAAGTTAATGGGACGTAGAAAGCTGCGGAGTCGCAGTCTGTGTTGTGTGTGTGTGTGCTGTAGCTGTAGAACACAATAATAATTTTAAATAATTGTTGCTTACATGGCCTATAAATGTCTCGAGACACGGAGAGGTGCACCAAACTAAGGATTGTTTCGCTTCAAATCACATTCCATAAATGGAATTTGTGATGTAACATGTAACTATAAAAAGCCCAAGCAGCCTCACTTTTGGAAGAGAGAAATGGGTTGATCATTTTAGTTTTTAGTTCGTAGGCGAGTTTGTATTTGTGTAGTACACGATGCGAAAGGTGTTTTCAACATTAGAGGCATTCGAGCATTTCCACTTTACTTCTCCTTCGTTTTGCTGATGGTTTTCTGGTGCGAGTCTTCGTTTTAATGTAACTTGTGTGAAATAAAAATTCATTAGCGTAGAACAATGAGACCCTTGTGGAAGAGGGAGAATGCAATAATGTAGATTAAGTGGCATATTGTTGGCTGCATGAATAATTCATCTGAATTTTGCACTGCGGCAATTTTGCACATGATGAATGATTTGAGGATTTGAGTTTATTGAGTCACGCCTACATGATGCGTTGCATTACATTACACTACACGTTACACACCTTTCACGTTGTTGTCCATGACTAACAGCAATAAAGCTGAAAGCATCTTTCATCCAATTATAAACGAATTTGAAGCAATAGACTAAAATACTTCTGTGTGTAATCCAACTTTACAAAGAAACAACAACTCTTTGAGACGAAGGTATTCGAGTTATCCAGCTGTGCTATTGTGTCTTAAATCACAGGAACCCTACCTGTGAATCTGAGCTATTTGGATTTACTTCTCTTATGCTGTTATGCTTATGCTTATGTGTCCTGTGATGTAATCCTTTGTGTCTAAGAGCTCTGGGTTTAATATGATCATCTCCAACTCCTCGAGAGATCCCCTGTGTAATAATGATGATGACTTTATAATACGAACCTTGAAAAATCACGTAGAAGGTCACTCCTCCAGCTCTCTCTCTGTATTGTAATATTGTAGGGATACAAAAATGTGTCTTTATTTGAAGAAAATGGTGAACGGAAGTACGAGTAATTTGTCTTTTGTAAATTAAGCTATCATCAAAAGCTTGACAAACCATGGCATGACATGATGCGGTTGTGTAATGACTCTTTAGTTGATGAAAAAGATGTTGTTGGCATGTAAAATAACTTTATTTTTTTTATTTTCAGAATACCAGGAGTACTAGAATTGATGGGATACTTGGGTTGGATTGAAGATTGAATATCCATATTCACTAACGTTTGCAGGTAAGTATTCATAGTTTCAATTTCACAAGAGCAGAGGGCAAAGCATCTGATACGATGATCTGTATACAAAGCTGCAATAAAGGAGCAATGTGGCCTTATTATGCTGCATTACATATATGACCACCTAAGTTTATTCGAAAATCCCCAGCATTTTCACAATAATAATATTATTGTCATTAATTGACCACAGAATTCTACTGTGCATTGCCCTTTTAATTAGATTCACATGGCATACGTGACCTGTCAAAAAGTGGGACTTCTCAGTTGATTCTACGATGAAAGTTGTCATTTTGCTGGCTATGTCATTGCTACAGTATTTATAAGACTCGTTTCGTTGTAAATTTAAACACTATCTGTGTGTCACTTTGGCTATTTACATAAGTAAGGATTGTGGATGTGTGATTATGACATTAAACGATGACTAAGTGGAATCCACCCTTCTTGGAAACCGTGTGTATGTAGGCTTTTAGTTTTCATCTTCATTCCCACATGCGTGAATGCAGTCTGGCAGTTAAAAGCAATGCTTAAGTTCAATGTTCAATTAAGCAAAGGTAAAGAGTTGGTTAGAAATGCTCCAATAGTCTAAGGATTGTGTGTATCGATTGAAATGGATGACGCAGGTAGATGGCAATTAGCAACGACACGACTAGACGACTAGACCGTAAGGGCTCACCACACATGGTTAACGATATTTGGCACAAGCGAATTCTTCGTAAGGAAGGAAGGAAGGATGGAAGGAGTGAGTTGAGGAGAATGATCATCCATCATGTGGCGTCAATCAAGGTGACACATCGCTAAGGACAAACACACATCACTTGAGAGATGTATTTACACGCTTCATTGCATTACACGTCCAACATCTCACTCACAAAGCTACTTACATGACATCCGTACAACAAACCAGAGACTGTGAACACCCGAAAGCTTCTTCCCGATTTCACCTCTCCCTGCTTTCTTCGGATATTTAGGATGCCCTCAATCCATCTAAAATAAGCTTTTCATTTAGTGGAGGTCTCTCTTAATTTAATTTCTCGGGTGACACTACACAACCCACAGATGTTTCTCCGGGTCCGGAATCACCAGAAGGGAGTCAAAAAAGGATTTTGAAATCTCACGTGATTGTCGAATGTCAAAGGGAAACAAATGAAATGTGCGATGCTGTGGCTGTGTGTGCTGGTTCTGATTGGCCACATGGAACTGTTGACTATTGACTTCGTGTAGAAGAAGGAAAAGAAGCTAACAAGTAACAAGTCCTTCCACGAAACACTCTTTTCTCGAAAACTAATTTTGGTTTCACTGGGTTGAACTTGGAGAAAGCACATAGAAGTATAGAGAGAGGTTTACTTAGCCAACTTTCAACTTCAATTAAATCGGACAAGACGCAATTTTGACGGGAGAAATTGAATTTGAGGATAAAAACAAGGAAACTCTCGGATTACTTGAGTGGAAAGTCTCTGCCATTTCATCTCTTAAATCTTAAATGCTGTAAAAGCCTCGCTACTCGCTACGAGTGGTTTCTCTGATTGCTTTCTATTTTGTGGTGTATTTATTTACCTCAAGTATTTTTTATTTGTTTCAAATAGCAATTTTATTTCTTTTTTCGAGTGTTTCTTGTTTCTTGTGGGCTTTCAATCTTGGGAGAGATTATCTTTCTGTGTTGGTTGTAAGATTCTTTCAAGAGAGAATAAACATCTTTGTTTGTCTTATTTTTAATAGAGTCCCTACAAATCTTTTGAATTTTGACTTAGATTAAGAGTGACACAGAAAAGAGAAGATACACACACAGTCAACAGTGGATTGTCAGATGAGGAAGGAAGCAATAAAACTCAAACTCTCTCTCGTGTTTCTTAAAGTCAATCCATCAGATAGAAACTGAAAAATATATGCGAATGATTTTATTGAGTGAATTGTTGTGGGTTGTTTCTTATTCCCTCAGTTCTTTTCGTTTGGAAGCACAACCAATTTTTTACGGAGTATCAAGTGAGCTTGTTTCCTTGTTGTGTGTGTCGTAATTTGTTCTTTGGGTTTCCCTTTTTCTCCACTCCAGAAAACAAACAAATGGAAGCTGTCAGAAATTATTTGATTTTGTGTAAAACTAAAAGCTGGGGAAGTAAAGTGGATGATGAACAACTGGTCCACACTTGTTAAGTTAAAGTAACTTCTTGGTTTTGTCTCGTCATTATTTCATTTAAACTCTGAGAGAGGATCGTGAAGAGTTGTTTGATGGCAGTAGAGTTCCGTTTTTTCTGGAGATTATTGGCTTCATGCCCTGACATGACAGTCTTCTTCTTATTCTTCTTAATCTATTGTGTTTACCAACAACAAAGGCTGCCTCAAGTCTCTCCCTAATTCACTGCAATCTTTACAAGTGGAAATACAACGGAGCCTGTGTTCTTACTTCGTACTTCTTTCTGTATTGAATTCAGAGAGAGTAAGTAAAAGTGAGACAAAAAATTTCTTTTCTTCAAAGTCAAACTGACTGTTTTGTAGTTGTAACTACTCTCCTCGTAACTTCTCCAGCATAAGGAACCCATCTGCACTAAATCTTGACCTGAATTCAGAGCTTTTGTTGTTAAAACGATGATACTTGCATAACAGAGCAGAGAGTACGGACACAAAACATCTTCGATGTTGTTTAGCGCTTTCGTGCACTTATAAAGAGGAATTTAGTGTCGAGTTCTAAAGTCTCAAGTCTCAAGACTCAAGGCTCAAGAAGAAATTCACTACAAAATATTCCGTTGAATGTCTTCCTTTCAAGTGGATTTGGGGATTCCAGGCTATCATCCTCGAAGAGAAGGTTGCAGTTTATTTGCATCATCATGATGGATGGACTTTATCGTGAGTATTAAGTCGGAAAGTCTAAGGATAACATTCACAGTAGTTCAAATTGAAGAAAGTCTTCAAAGAGAGTGAGTATAAATTCTTTCGGCTAGATCGATAGGAAACATATTTGAAAGTATGTACATTTATACATACGTGAAATACTCAATTTCCATGCGTCTTTGGATAGGCAGCATTTACATAGACCGTGTATATCTATAGATATGCAATCACGTGTATATTTATACGGACCAGTTGAGTGTGTTGTTGTTGGTAAAAAAAGTTTGAAACCATCGATCAATCTAGACAGGCTTTTACAGTCTATTTGGGCTTGGTTATTTATTACAAAACTACATTGCATAATGTTGAATGGTGAATGTGGAATGTTGGTGAATTTGCGCGGAGACTGGACTTGTTTAACTTGGAAAGATAGTCGCGAATTGAATTGAGAGCCAGTTTGCATTTTTACATGGACAAGATTGCACGGAGAAACACAAATGAATTGTTGAGTTGTGAATAAAAAAGAAATCCCTCTGAGACTTTTTACTTTATAGTTTGTTGACTTCATTCATCCAAAATCCAAAGAAGCAGATCTTCTTCCTACACAAAACTAAAACGCAGAGTGCCATTTCTTTTTAGGATTTTACGCAGACAGGCCTTTGTTTACTTAAAATCTTTGCTCAAAAACTTTTTCCAAATTGCTGACTCGTTGAGTGAGCTAAATTGCTGTAAAATGGTAATTACTAATTGTTCATGTTAATTCATAAAGCGTTTTCTTCCACGCCCTTCCTTTTTTGAGGGAGAGGATTCCTCTGCCAAGAGAGAAGTTGTCGTGTGTGTGTGGAGATGAAAATGTAGAGAGGGTTTTAAATACACCACACAGCAATTTATCAACACAGCCTGAAGTCAACTTTCGACTCCTTTTATGTGTTTTAGAATTACATGGAAAGGAGCTTTTTGAATTTTCATGAAAAAATGTACTCCTCTCATCACTTTTCCATCATATTTGACTTCTTCGTGCCACCACTACAAGTCATCATTTTGACACAAAAGTCATCCTCTCTTGCACAAACGCGTTATTAATTGACGCGAAGTAATTTGTGTGTGCTGACAGTTAAATTAGAAAAGGGTGTTGGGTTGGGTGGTGATGATTCATTTGTGTGTTAACCCTCTGCGAGTGCATGTGTGCATTTTTATTATTTTTTTGGAAAGCGTCTGTCTCTGTTAGCTTTTGAATTGTTTGCAGATAAATATTTTTTGTTAGGTGATTTTTAGAGTCGTGCATATTTATTAGACTGAGAATAATTATTAAATACTTAACAGATCCAAGAAGTCTTTGTTGCTAACCAGCTTTTCATGAGTAGATTACCTAAATAGACTGAAAAAATGGAAAAGGTCGATTGGGGTTTCAGCCTTAATTTATCACCGTGGACAGAGAGTAATGAATAAATTCCTCTCGTCCTACACTTCTCATTCAACTTCCGAAACATCGTCTCTCTTGTTTGTTTCGTAATGACGAAAAAGAATAAGGGATTTCGAACGGGAAGTTTTCAGGAATTCGGTGAAACAACTAAGAATTCCTTTCTAACCTGGCTGCTTAGCTGGAATTTCACAATGCGAAATAACAAAAGAAGATGAGAATCACAAAGCTTTGTCCTCGTTACCGAATATATGTTGTTGGTGTGCACACGTTAGCGTACAGTGTAGTAGAACTAGTAGAAGAGATGAACCACAAAGAGCTATCTATTTCAAAGAGACCAAAGTTATCTATCAATGAGAAGTGTGGGAATCCACAGCAGAAGTTGGGGAAGAGAGAGAGGCTTCTGTTTGATCTCCGGAGATGTAGAGGGATCCTCGAGTTACGCAATTTTAAAGTGGAGAGAAAGTGAGGAAAGTGCGTAAGATTGGGTTTCATATGCAAGAGAGGAAATGTGTGGGGAGGTTCATGAAAACGAAGGACGCTGGAACGTCTTTTGCTCTCATTCGAATGTGGAGTGAATGAGTCCGACCTCTGACTCACTCTTACACAACTTTCCCTTCGAATTGTAGCAGAGTTTGCAGTACACTCGGAGTTGTAAGGGGAGCAGCAGTTGTTCCGTATTTGGTTGAAGGGCTGGAGATGTTAGAAAACTCTGGACTGGGTTTTTTTCTCATCTTGCAGTTTTGCTGGAGTGAGTCTCCAGTCTCTCCAGTCTCTCTCGCAGTACCTGTTGGGCTTGTGCTTGTGCTTTGAGTGTAATCTTAAAAGGACTTCCTTTTATAAACGGGAAATGACCTGTTTTTATTAATGCATTACACGAAAAGAAGAATCATGAAGCTTGCCTGGAGACAGGCAGACACACACCATTACAATGTCGTTAAATGAGTTTTGGTACAACATCAACCCAATTTACAATTGAGTTTAATGTCAGTTGTGAGCAATAAAACGCATTTGCTTAAGCAGTTAGTCGTAGTAGTTACTTAAGCGTGGGTAATTCATGGGTTTTATTGTCCACCTGAAGTATAAAAATGTGTAAGTGGATTCTCATGCAATGGGGATTGTTCAATGGAAGAGTGAATTAAAATATACCATGTCCAGGGTAATTCCTGGAGTTGGTTGTTTTGTAAGAAAAGATGTACACACAGGCTTTTTATTCTTTATTCTTGAATGTCTGAGAGAGAGCAGGTTTGGATGACAAAGAAGGTGTGTGATGGCTATCTAGACTGTTATGATTACGATGATGATGATGCACTCAATTTACTCTACATCCTTAACGCTCATTTACACAACAGAATAAGAATAAATAAACTTTTACTGGTCATCATTTGTGAGACTCTTGGAGATCACTATTATGATAATTGTCCTGTCTCTGTGTTGTGTTCATTAAGTAAATTCACTTTTTGTGAATGAATGTGATTCATATAATTAAATTGAACTTCCTAAAACAGTTTAGATTGGAGAAGTGAAATAACGAAGGATTAAACTTAGGATTTAGCTATTTATTCATTAGCTCTGTTTTTTAATTGTAAGATTGAGTTCTCAATTTTACAAGCAGGCTGTTAGACTTAAAGGATCTCATTGTAATTATGTTGAATTTGTATATACTATGTACATGTAGATGTTGACAGGATTTTTCTGGCTCACGATAAGAACGTAATTATTTAAAATCATTGAATAAGGAGAGAGAAAACGAAATGCTAATTTTAGAAAACAATGAAAATGACAATAAATAAGTGTGTGGCGAGATTGAGTCTTTTATTATGAACTCTGCCTTCTTGATGTGACACTTTGTAGTCTTT
>JAQGAD010001662.1:0-17870 GCA_034696625.1 Isotomurus palustris | reverse complement strand
AGAAGCTCCATTGACAAGACCCTTACGAAGGTTTAAGTTTCTACGTAACATTACCCTAGACCCTTTCCCTAATCTTATTTTTGTAGGCAGGCCAGCAGTCTTAATATACGTTTTTGGAACAACAGATGATGCAACTACTTTACCAAAGTTGATTCCATGACCATATGTATCGTTTGCATGAACATTATATACTTTAGACAAAGATCTAGTTCCTATATCGTTATATTTCTTACAAAGTTCGACCGAAGGGACTATTCTAATTGCATTCCGGAACTTCTCTTCGATTTCTGGAAAATTAGGAAGCGTAGGTGATATCACCCTCGACTGCAGAATTGCAATATCATCAGCGGTTAATTTCCAAATTCTCAGCCTATTACAAATATCAAGAATAGGATCATTGCCAGTTTGTCTCATATTCTGTTTTAGTGCAATGAAATCAGTTCAGTTCCAGTTCAGCTGTGGTTGTGAGTAGACCTACAAACTCTCTCTCTCGTGCACTCAAACATAAACTCTGTCCTGCACTTTACCCAGCAAATCTTATTGCCTTGTTCGTTTAAATATTACGGGACTGGAACTCACTGATCACTGTTTTTGTTCAACCGATTTTGATATTTTCTCTATATTCAATTTCCAATATTCTTAACTAGAACTCTTTTATTAGTACCCGACTCTGTTTAAAACTGAAATGCCTAACTCTGGTCTTAAAAGAACTCAAAGGCAGATGCGTGACACTGATAATACCGATACTGCCTATCGAATTGGGAAGCCATCACCCATCAAATCAAGGATGATCAAAGTAAGATTTTGCACACTTTCTACTCGGAATGCTGTATTTGCTGTACGTAAGAATTTACAAAAGCCATTGTTCATGAACGAAGACCTGCCTCAAACAACTAGAATTGCTCAAGGACTACTCAGAGCTAAGAATCGGGAATTATTGGCAGTAAACCCAACTGCCGTGATTAATATGGATTTTCGCAAGATGACCCTTACTACCAGCGACACCAGTTATAAAGTTATTGAAGGTCAGCTCGTGGAATCCAAGACTCCCATCAACTTGCCTGCAACTGCTCATATATCCCTGGCTTCAGCCACTTCTACACTCGCATCTTCATCATCTTCTAGACAACTAAACAACACGCAAGCATCTTTTTTAGGACCAAAAAATCCTTGAAAATCGGTCAAATAAACTGCCGGTCAATTTTTAATAAGTATCTTGATGTAAGATTTATGCTTAACGAATTTAATTTTGACATACTTTGCCTTACTGAAACCTGGTTGACCCCTGAAATTGCCGCAACTAATTTTACTGGCTACAACTTTTTCTCTAGTAGCTTCAGAATTAATTATCTTGGTGTAGCTATTGTAATAAAGTCAGAATTCAAAGTGACCGCCAATTACCATTATCTTTTGTAGATATCTCTGGGAACATTGAATATTTAATTCTCAAAGTCCAGCTTAATTTCAATAAAAGCTTCTTAGTAGCCTGTATTTACAGACATCCTAAATATTTATGTGATACACTAAGTCGTGACCATGAATTCCTTGATTTAATGTTAGCTGACCTTATTAAACTCTATTTGAATTTTTATGTTCTTGGTGACTTTAATTTTAGTCCAGAGTACATTAGTCCTCTCCTCCATTCTCTGGTAAAGCTAAACCTGCACCAACTAGTTGACAAGCCTACCAGAAAGAATAATATACTTGACCTCATAATTACAAACAATATTATCAATATAATTTCTACTGAAATACCCAATTACTATCTTGCTCACCATCGTCTTACTTATTGTACTGTTAAAACTACAAGAGCACCTAGGCCGTCAAGTCTAGTCACTTTTAGACCTTTCCTTAAGTTATCCATCACAAAATTCCTAAAAGATATCGATAATATTCTAATGCAAAATTTACCATTTCCAGACCTCACTATAAATTCCAACCTTGTATTGAGTATCCTCAATACTGTCAATCATCATGCCCCTCTAGTGACAAAGAAATTTATACAGAAGCGTAAAAGAATATTTGTCTCATCTGAAACACAACTGCTAATCTCTCAACGAAATGCAATCTACAAGCTTTGCAAGAACTCAATCAACGCGAACTGTTTTGAGGAATTTCTAAATTCTCTCAACAAAAAAGTGAAGACTCAGATATTTCACGACTCAAAAAATGAATTTGAACTTGAAATGAAAAAATCTGGTTTTTGGAGTGCATATAAAAAGATGTTCCCTTCATCTGCTCCTTCGACAGAGATCTGCTTCAATACTAATCTTATCAACGAATTTTTTGTATCTATTGCTACTCCTGATGTAATTAACGAATTTGACAGTTCCCTTCCTGAGCCTCCTCTCAAAATACAAATGAAGCCAATTCATACTCATTATTTCCAATTCCTGCCAATTGATACCGTAACACTATTATGTAGTTGGCGCCGAATGAAAGATCCTCATTCTTCCACTGTTGATAATTTAGGAATTTCGCCCAAGATGATTGACCTTTGTATGCAATCTAAACTTTTCCAAACGGATCTAACCTGTTTTTATAATCAATGCATTGAGTCAAAGATTCTTCCTATTGACCTAAAAAAATCAAAAGTAATCCCTATTCCGAAGATCCCTAATCCTGCTTCTCCTAATGACCTCAGACCGATTTCTGTCCAGCCTGTTTTGCTAAACTTATTTGAAAAATGTATAATGCCTGATTTAAGTAATCATCTAGAAAATATCGGAAGCTGCTTGTGGCAGAGGAAGTATGTTTGATATTTCCTGAACTTGTTGTACAAAATGAATTGTCATACCTCTCATTGCTTTTTGTCCCTTTCCTGAATTTAATAAAAATATTTTCATATAAGCTTTTACTTGTTTGATTTAAGCAACCTCCGCTTCAGTAAGTACCTCAAGTTGTTTTGGGATAGGACACAAATTCAAACGATTTATCAGAGCTACGCTGGGAACTTTGTTCCTTTTTAAAGAGTCGTGACAACGAGAGCAAAGCACGTATTCGTTTTTAGGGATGTACTCCTTTTTTACCTTTTTCTTTGACCCTTTTAGTGCATCGATACTTTTTAGCAAGAGAAGGGTAAATTTTTTTGTTGCATACTTCACAAACGGCATTGGTGAATTGCCATATAGCTTTATAAAAAATAGGCTTGAGCTTATCCAGTATTGTTTTTTGATCTTCTACTGGGAGCGCTGGGACAGGTAACGGTTGTTCATCGTTGTCGGAATCCTCTGAGCAATGCGTTGCATCATCAGCTACTTCATATTTCTATTTCTCTCGTTATATTTACTCTTTCGTCTCTGCTTACGTTTCCATTCCTTGGAAAACTGAACGTGAATGTTCTGTCTGGAACTTGACTCTGGAATTTGGATTAACAATGGGTTCAGCTTTAAAAAAAATTTTGAACCTTCTGGATAATTCGATTGACTAAGTAACTCATTCAGTACCTGATTGCCCAGACTCCACAGTTCACTGAGAAATTTTCTATTCTAAAACTATTATCACGATAAATCTTTAATGATAATTCTCCCCAGTAAGATTGGGAGTAAAGTAGGTTTTGTGACAATGAAATTTCTACATCCTTCCAAGCAGAAAGTATTTGTGAGATGGTTGTGTGTGATGTGAATTCTAAGAAATGAACAACAAAAATTTATTGTAACTAATTAATTACGTAATTATTTAATGAGGATCAAATTAACGCGAGATTTACCACAGCTGTAGTTTTACATAGATTGACCATGCCAGAAATGAATTCTCTAAGCTTGTACGTGTTTTTGACGAAGACGAAGCATGACCAAATTGACGAAGCATGAGTTTTATTCCGGCTCCCTTTCATTTCCAAAAAACGCTCCAAATCCAACAATTTCACGTCATAAATTGCAATCTAAACTGTAGCAATTTTTATAGAGTAATAGATAGATGTGTATTTGCCACATTAATTTATTTAATTGATTTACCGGTCCAGGGTTAGATTCGACTCCTCCAATTATCAGTAGACACAAAATCACTTGCAAACACTTTTGAAACAAACAAAGATGTTGATCACTGAGCTCAAAGCTGAACCAAGTGCTTGGTTGGTATTTCGTCTTTTTGGGGGACTTAATTCCGCCACCAATACGCGATCTTCATGAAACATCAGTTAGTTTCATGTACCTCCGTGACTTTAAGCTTACTGGGTTGTCGAAACGGTTGTTTAGTAATAATAATCAAGCTTAAATTAAACATTTACCAATCCTGATACTGTGAAATATTACTATCTCAAATGGCCAGATGCTTTTGTAATAAACTATTTATCGCATATTGTCAATTCTGTAGACTCATTCATGTAATTTGATGCGTCTATTGAAGACAAACACAAAATTAAGTCAGCTACTGGAAGTTGCACTCGTAAAGTATGCGGGCACATTTAGCTAACTATACAATTTACTAGCACAAAAAGCCCCCGTGAAGGGGGCGACGAGCCTCAGAGTCTCCAGAACTCAAGAATTCGCAATGTTGACAGTAATTGAGGGATTGCGAATTCTAGAGTTCTGGAGACTGGAAAGGAAATTGGAGAAAAAAAATAAAACGTATCTGGACAATTGTCAGAATTGATGATTGCAAAAGAGATGATCAAAATCAAGTAGTTTTGGAGAAACAGGTGGCCGACGTTTTGGAGACTGGGGATGAATGCATACTTAGCTGAAAGGAGGCTTTCGAATTTTTGCCTCACCTAAGAAAAAATTAGGCAGGGAGTGGGAATGGAACCCACGTTCTCTGATTACCAGTCAGATGGTCATCCACCTGAGCTACCCCGGCCTGCTATTGCATTTCTCTTCCCTCTTACTCACTCCGTTTGCTCTGGATCTTTATCCCATGCATTTTACTTCTAGCTCATATAATCTACTAACCGGAATATCTATGTGCTATCCATCCTGCCCGTGCCACATTGTAATGAAGAATTTGTTTGTAAATATCTATATGGTACCTTTTAACTGCAAGCCAAATTTTCTTAATTGTAGATTTCATTCAAACTTGTGTTAACCAATGACAGATTACGATAATATTGACAGATTTCATTTTACTTATTGCATGCATTACCTAATTAATAATTTAACACTGATTTCTAGAAATTCACTAGAAGACGGTTAGCCATCATCGGAAATAAATGGTAAATGTGTACAGTTTTGAATTAAAGCTTTCGAAACTTTAAACTTTTCCACTACAAGAATAAAAGTATAATATATTTTTTGCCGAATAGAAAACTCTTGTGATGATTCTGTTTGGTTCTCCTGACTAGGCTCCCTCGAAGTTTCTGCTCTTTTCTTAGTCTCAAACATATCACCCATGTCCATTCTTGACTTGAACTAGTTGACCAAGTATGTATTTGCTCCTTCAGTTTCTCTATGTCCTCAACCTATAAGCTTTGAAGGTCCTGCTAACTGATACCTTCAAGCATCCAACAACAATACTTAAATAAAAAATCCATACCATTACATTGTACTCGTATTCCACAGTATTCTAATAAATTTTTATTCAATTTATTTTCATGGCATTGGATAAATATAACAAGTGCTGAAGGGTTCTTTTAGTTGAAATTCTGTATGACTTGATCCTTTATTAAGCAGTTTACTGCTTTATGGGATCCTCCTGCCCGTCCGTCCTGTCCGTCCTGTCCGTCCGTCCGGTGCTACAAATTACATCACTTCCATCGTGCGAACAGGCTTTCTCATTCACGTATCTCGACACCAAACATCCCTCACTATCACTGAGTCAGTAGGTTGCTCTCGCAGCAAGCAATTTCACGCGAATTTAGTATCGGTTCAGTTGTCTCCACGCACAATGATGAACGTACGATGTTCAAACAGCCATTTAAGTTTACTTATAACTCTACGTGGACTTCAGTGGGTGCTACTGAATTCGCCCTATCTTTGAATTCGTTGCCTCTCTCATGCGTAGTAACACGCGAATTGCTACTGCGTAGTAGTAAAATTGCTATATGTTTCAACTTGACTACGTTGTGACACGCAAATTTTAATGCGTCTTAGCTCTACTACGTATGCATAAACGTGTACTAACGTTTTCTCACAGAATAGTAAGCCACCCAAGAGCAGACCTTCGTTGTGTCAATACGAAAAACAGTTGGTTCAGTGATCTCCACGCGAATTTACGAACGTTCGATGTTCAAACGGCAGTTGTATTTTAACTTTTAACTCTACGTGGACTTTAGTGGGTGGTACTGAATTTGCTCTTTCAATTGAATTCGATAACTCGCTTGTGGGTAGTGAAACACGAATTTCAACGGCGTAGTGGTAAAATTGCTATACGTTTCAACTATACTACGTTGTGTCACGCGAACTGGAATGCGTCTCAGCTCTACTACGAAGGCATAAACGTGTATGAACGTTTTCACGCCACCAAAGAACAGACCTACGACGTCACTTTACTTCTACTATCTCCACATAAACTGTTATTTGATTAAACACTAGTACGCACTGATTGACGTGTTTTAATAACATAGAAATGACGTGTACAACATTCAGTGTGTACCTGCTCTGAAGTGAAATATACTCGTGACTAATTATTCTACGACGGTCACTCAACGTGGATTGTTCTTCTCCAGTTTGGACCTCTTCTACGATTGGATTCATTTGCCTCATCATAATCTGTGAAATCATTCAACGTGGACTGTCGATTCCTATGCTTTGGGCGTATGCAAGGTTCGGATTTTTCGTTTTGGATCAACTATAATTGTTTTGAATAAACTATTAGTAATTACTCCATTGCCATTGTCAGTGCAACATTTTGATCCGGTTAAATTAGATTTAAGTATTCAATTTTAGGGAGCAGGAGAAGATTCATCGTGGGCTGAAAAATCAAGACTAACTGTAAACAAATTAATTGCCAGAAATGGAAATCAACAGCTCAGTTCCTTCGAAATCTACATCAACGTTCCGACCATCACGTCAACAGTCAACGTCCAAATCTACTCCAGAAACTAAAGCTGCTGACGCAGAACGGAAACGGAAATCACGTGGAAGTTCAACTTGTGAATCGAAGGCTGTAAAAGCAGAAAGAAAACGGAAGTCACGTAAAGATTCAACTTGTGAATCGAAGGCTGCCGAAGCACAGAGGAAGCGTAAATCGCGTCAACAGTCAACATCCACAACTACTCCTGAGTCTAAAGCTGCAGAAGCAGAAAGAAAACGAAAGTCACGTGAAGATTCAACTTTTGAAGCAAAGGCTGCTGAAGCTCAGAGGAAGCGTAAATCGCGTCAGTTGTCAACGTCCAAATCTACTCCTGAAACTAAAGCTGCTGACGCAGAACGGAAACGGAAATCACGTGGAAGTTCAACTTGTGAATCGAAGGCTGTAAAAGCAGAAAGAAAACGGAAGTCACGTAAAGATTCAACTTGTGAATCGAAGGCTGCCGAAGCACAGAGGAAGCGTAAATCGCGTCAACAGTCAACATCCACAACTACTCCTGAGGCTAAAGCTGCTGATGCAGAAAGAAAACAAAAGTCACGTGAAGATTCGACACCTAAATCGAAGGCTGCTGATGCCGATACTCCCCAAAGCCGATCCGCTTTGTCAACTAGGAGGCGTAGTCAACGAGAATTTGCAAAGTCCAGCTACGAAAAACTTTTGGAGAAGTACATCAAACAGATTAAGTGTTCACCGTCACTAATTTGCTCGTGTTGCGGTGGATTATGGTACGAAGAATCTACAACAGTTGCTTCCCACGACATTCTGCACAGGAAAGGTTGCACGGACGAATTCATTTCAACAGTACTTCATGTACCTCAAATCGTCCATCGGCTCTGCGGCACGTGCAAGAAAGCTGTGTACAAACAAAAAGTTCCGCGACTTTGTCTCAGCAATGGATTTGACTTTCCGTCCATTCCGGATGAGCTAAAGGTAGCGTAGTCGTGTCATAGACACAACTTCACGTGGATTAACTATATAATGTTGTAATCTTCACTTATCTTAATTTGTTTTTACTTTACGTGGACTTGTAGGATCTGTCACCTCTTGAAGAGAGACTAGTGTCGCTGAGGTTACCATTCATGCAGATACGACTAATAGGATCCGAACGCCAGTCTATGCTCCGAGGAAATGTAGTAAACGTTGAAAAACGTTTACTACATGATGTCTGTGCTGAAGTGCTGCCACGGACGTTCGATCAAACTTCTACTGTTCAAGTCCAGCTAATGAGAAGAATGAAATACCGATCTCCTTACATGTACGAAACTATAAGGCCACTAAAAGTATAAAACGCTGCAAAGTTTCTCATGTCTAGTGAGCTGTACATTTCTCACAACGTGACGTTTTCCGAAGATTGGCGTCTGTTTTGTGAAGGTATGCAAGCAATTACCTTCGAATGGAATAACAGAACTTTTTTCTACGATATCCTCATAATTTTTTGTAATTTAGGAGATACACTGGAGTTTGTTTGTTCAGACACTACAAAGCCGGGAGATGATTTTAACACTGACAGTGACACTGAACCTGAAGCTGGTAATACATTTTACTTCAGAACTGTTTGTATTGAATAGTTCACGTGGAATAATTTTGTTTTTAAAAGATCCTACACATCTTACTGCTTCAAGCAAATTCCAAACATCAGGAGGCGAAGAAACTTTAGTTTTTGTAGAATCTGATGTTTCTTTCTCGGGGATTCGAATCGCTCCGTGTGAAGGGAAAACTCCGATTCCTTTATATCAGGATTCAAATGCCGAAGAACTGTCTTTTCCCACAATATATGCTGGTAGGAGCAGAAAATTCAGTAGGGATATGAAGATTGCGTATACGGACATAGCCAAGTCAGAAATTAGGCGGTACGACCGGAGAGCATGTCGTCCGGGTAAACTTTTGTATGCCTTTAAGAAATCATTCAATGAGAAAGTGACCCAAGCAGTGCAGATATGCATGAGGAAAACAACCGGAAACAAAAATCTGACTGCCGGCAACCTCCGAAGTTCAACGTTTGTAGAAGGATTGCTTCAAAAAGACGAAGGCTATGCAATTTTCAAGAACATCCGATCATCCCCACTGTATTGGAAAGAAAAATCTAAAAGTGTACTTGCAATGGTCCGTCAGTTAGGAAAGTGTACGTTTTTCATCACACTTTCAGCTGCAGAAACAAAGTGCCAAGCCAATATAAAATTCACGTATAATTTTGTTGCAGGTTGCTTTGATGAAGTTATTAAAGAACAAGGAGATAACAGAAGAAGAAGCTAACGAGCTTACGTTTCAAGAAATAAGTGAACTAATAAGTAGTGATCCTGTGACATGTATGCGTCATTTCGATCATCGGTATAAAGCGTTGATGAATTCCTTACTGAAACCAGCACATTGATTGTTTGCTCCTTACAAAATGAAAGGTTACTTCAGCAGAATAGAGTTTCAGATGCGAGGTTCTCCTCATTCACATGGCTTATATTTTATTCAAGACGCACCAGTTTACGAGGAATCAGACTCTAGTTCTGTCGATGCATGCATACAGTTCATCGATAGATAGACGGTGACATGGAGAAATTAATTGGATATCAGATGCACAAACATACTCTCACATGCAAAAAGAAAGCAAAACGAGGCGTGACTTGTCGGTTTGGATTTCCAAAACCTCCCCTAAAGGATACATTGATCCTGAACCCCATTGCAGATGACGAATTGACTGATGAAGAGCTTATGCAAGCAAAACCACTCTACACCAAAATTGAAGATAAACTCAATGAGTTTGGAAGGGGATTCAAAGAGGATATCCCCTTCGAGAACTTCCTTCATCTTCTGAATACAGTCCACGTTGATTATATCCTAGCACTTCGAACAACAATTAAGCGTTCAACTGTATTCCTCAAGACGTCAACTAACGCTTAATTTATCAATGGATACAATCGTAGGCTTTTAGAAGCTTGGAGAGCAAATGTAGATGTTCAGTTTGTTTTGGACACTTTCGCTTGTGCTAAATATTGTGTTGGCTACATTCTTAAGTCTAAAGGTGGAGTCTCTAAATTACTACAAGCTGTAAATAAGGATGTTCGACATGGAAATTTTACAATTCGTGAGAAGTTTAAAAAATTTGCAAATGTCTTGATCAATGGGTCTGAGATTTTAGCCCAAGAAGCTACTGCCTTTTTGTTGGGACTTCCAAACACCGCGTGTAGCAAGTCTGATGTCTATATAAACACTGCTCCCCCAGATCAAAGGATTCGTATGCTGAAATCGAAAGAAGAGTTAGACGATTTAGTTGATACAAGTGGCGATGTTGTAGCTAATGGTGTAATAGAGCATTACACTCAGCGACCGGAGGAGTTAGAAGATATATGTTTGGCCGAGTTTGCTTCAATGTACGAGTTGCATAAGAATCAGAGACTTCGCAAAAATGTGAAAACAAAAATCCAAGAGACCTATGACGAAGGTGAGATTTAATGCATTCGATATTTTACGTGAACTATTTTAAAAAATAATTCGCGTAAAAACATCACATCTCAAGTTCATTTTGGTTTGTTTAAGATGCACATCAATCCAACCAAACGGACGAAAGCGACGGAACAAATGCGCTGGTTTTATTAGACGGAAGTGGAGTTTTGAAAAGGAGAGTTACAAGAAAAGTGATTAGATTTCGGCACTACGGAAAGAAGGAAGATCCAGACAACTACAGCAGGGAACAATTAATTTTGTTTTTACCCTGGAGGGATGAACACTCTGAACTACTGTCAATTGACACACATAAGAAACTGAAGCAATTTTCATGTGCAGTTTTCAGTAACTCGGAGGTGTTTTATTTCAATCGTGAAATTGACGACCTCATGCTTCAAGATTTAGCGAATGAATTTGAACAGGAAAGTTCCAATGATGACGAGAACACTTCAGTCTACGCGAATAATTTGGATTTAATACAGGAAGATGACTATTTTGAGCAGGATCATGTTGAAGATGAAAATCAAACAGCTGTACGCATGGAACATTTTCGACCCCCTAAATTGATATCTGAGGAAGACTACCTTCGTATAATGAGAACTCTCAACGAAAAACAACGTAGATTTGTTCTGAACACGCTTTACTTATTGAAAACATCCACAGACCCGTTTTATTTCTTCCTGAGTGGTGGAGCTGGTGTAGGAAAAAGCCATGCCTTGACTACTATTGTTCAAAGCTTCATGCGATTCAACAATAAATTCCCGACAACTCACCCGGAAGATATCTGCGTCCTGGTTGCGGCTCCAACCGGAAAAGCAGCTTTCAATGTATTTGGAATGACACTTCACTGCACCTTTAAACTACCCCCAAATCAAAGCTGCGGCAAAACCTGCAACCTGGACAATAGTGCCTTGAACAGTTTACGAGTTAAGTTATTTCACGTGAAGTTGTTTATTGTCGACGAAATATCCACGGTAAGTGTTCGTCAGTTGTACGACATAGATCAACGCCTTCGACAAATCTTTGACACTCCCAAAGACTTTGGCGGAAAGTCAGTTGTTGTTGTAGGACACTTGAGGCAGCTAGCTAGGTCAATGTGTTGGAAATCATCTGTGGCAAAAGTTCACTTTATATGAATTGGATGAAATCATGCGCCAAAAGGGAGAATTGGAATTTTGTAAAGCGTTAAAAAATATGGCGGAAGGATCTATGGATGAAGATGATATCCAGCTGATTAGATACCGCGAGATTTCCGAGACAAATGTGCCACCAGAAAATGCAATTAACCTTTTTGGAACCAATGAAGAGTGTAGAGATTATAATGCCAAAGTTCACAAGAAATTGAAAACAGATGGTACATTATCCACAGCTTTCGATAGGATTCAAGGTAGTGTGAACATAAGAGAAATTCATTTCAGATGTAGGTTCTCTTATTTCATGTGAACTTATCGTTTCTAATTTGTGGTTAGGGTCTGGATCAGAGACTCAGAAGCGAGTTTTGTTGGACTATGCCAAAAGGTTGACTCCACAGCAATCTGACAGTGTGCCTTACATGGTGCAGTTACAAATAGATGGAGAATATTTTGTGTCCACCAACGTTGACGTTGAAGATGGCTTGTTCAACGGGTCTACGTGAACTTTCAAACTTATTGAGTACGGGACAACGTATCAAAAAGATAAAATTGCCAAGCGATTTTGGATTGATTTCCGCAATCCTTTGATTGGTGCGTCTAAAAGGAGTTTGTCAAGAGCATATCAAATTCGAAAACAAATCAACGTGGACCGGACACCTATAGATCGGTTCACAAGAAACCTGAGCAAAACCGGGCGACACAAAGGGTTACAGATCATCAGAACTCAGATCCCCTTAGTAGCTGCTAACGGAATGACTATAACTAAATCCCAAGGGTCGTCTATTCCAATTGTTGTTGTTTCCACTAAACGATTTAGACAAAGTAACGGCCGTCTTACTCGTAAGCTATCTCGAGAGCTCCTCTACGTTGCCTGCAGCAGAGCCACCACGCTTAATGGACTTTACATTGACGGAACCTTCGAACCACCAGATCCCCCTCCACTAAATGACCCTGTGACCATAGATGGATCGACTTAGAAGCATTCCATTCAAGTTCAATATCAGATTTTTGCAAGACTATGGAACTGACTGGAACAAGCTTTTTTTCAACAATATTCAATCCTTTAAAGCTCATATTCTGGACGTACTCGCTGATCCGTGTGCAAATTCGAGGTATTTCTCGTTCACCAATAATATTCATATATGTCGATTAGTTCACGTGTAGTCGTTCTTATAATTGTAACTTCAATTACAGTGACTTCCTAGCGTTCGTTGAACCTCACCTGCTGACCATCGATGACCCAGTTGTAGCGAACTATGTTTGTATCCACAGATCTAGATGTCGACAACTTCGTAATTCTGAAGGCGCACTAGTGTTCTCTAAATCATTGAACAACTCAACAAAATATCACGTGGACTATTCAACTGTAGGCCATTGCCTTTTTGTGGAGTGGAATGTTTCCAAAGTACGTGCAATAATGGTTTATAAATCTCCAAAGTACTCGGTAGTGGAATTTCAAGTTAAACTAAGACGGATATTGCAAACAGACCCGCGTGAACTCTTATTGTTTGGGGACTTTAACATAAATGTTCTTCAACTTGAAGGCCGTAGATTGATATCTATGCTGAGAGAGTTTCAATTAGAAAGCTGTCTGAGGACTGATCAATGTTCCACTGACGGTGGAACACATATCGATTGCTGTTTCTCAAATGTTAAAAATGTGCAGGCGTGGTTTTATGAAACATATCATAGTTACCATAAAGCAATATGTGTTGTGTGGCCAAAGGCCTCTAATTAATAAACATAATGAGTGTTGAAAGCAATAACTATCGGTAGTCACTTCATCAATCACAAATCTCACGTATACATTTATTTATCAGTCATAACTCATAAACCTGCACTAAATGAAAAAAGTCTACGTGAAAGGTTAATATACTGAGAAGCAACAAGCAAAATCGATCAAACTTGTTCATATAATTCTAGAAGTACACGTAGACTTAAGATGATGTGATTTACAGCTGATTAGGGTAATCTTGCTTCTTAAACCAATCTCTAATCTCTTGAGCTTCTTGCAGATCCGGCTTAATCTAAAGTATCCCAACTCCTATTATTGTAATTGTACAAATGGTGAGTTCTTGTTACCACAATTCTTACCCAGATAAGAGTGTTACTATAGGCAGTCAAAGATTTTCTCCCTTGAAATTCACTCAATGATGCCTTCCGCAAGACGATTGTTGAAAACAGTTTTGCATTGAATTGTTCCGCAGTTGAACCCCACGTTGTCAACACTACGACTGATTTTGTTTTGTCTGTGATGCCGATTTCTCTCTTCACGAGATCTAATCCAGTGACTGATGACTTGACCTTTTCGATGTCACAAACGTCCACAAGAATTCCACACAAATCTATGCAAATAAATAACCTTAGATGATCTACCACGATGAACGTTTTAATACGTACCTAACAACCTCTGCTTATTAATTTTTACGTACCGATCTTATGACCGACCGAAAATGTATCTAATACATCCAAGTTGAGAAAGTTAAAGGGAATCGGTGGAATTAAATCCAAATCCTCCAAAGGTGAGATACTGGTTGTTGGCCTCAAAATGATTTTTAGGTTGCCCAACCCAGCACCAGTAGGATACCGTTCGTTCTCCTTCTCTACAATGTAGTTCTGTATACCTAATGTTCAAAGTCCACGTAAAAGTTATCCCTCTAAGCTCCTTTTATTGTTAAACAACTGACCTGAATCTGATCAAAGAATAAATCCACTACTTTTGGAAAGCAAACAAACCCAACTTCCCCAGAATTGTCCATAGCATGGAAGTCGAACATGACACCGGGCGTCACGGATCTTTTTGGTGACTTGAAAGTTACTCGAACCTGAACAGCTTCGTCAACACTGTAAAACAACAATTCTTCGTGCACCACATCCTACAAGAAACCAAATCACAACATACAATGTTCCTGCTGCCAAATCCACGAGGTTTTCAATTTGGACACAAGCAACAGAATCGTGTGAGATTGAATCCTTCGGTGTTGTTCCACTGCTCGAAGCCTCCGAGTCATCATCACATTTAGTCTTCTTTCCCCAAAACTCCAAATTGACTTTCGATTTCTTAGGAGTACAAAGGTGCCCGTCCGCCCTTTGATCTACCTTCTTTGGAGTCGTAGTCGACCTCTCCAATACATCTTTGTCTAGTAATTCAAATACGCATCTCATCATTACATCACTCATGTATGCTGCTCATAAATCTTCCCAAATATTTCGATTTACCATTCTCGTCCTCTTTTGGAGGAGGTCGTTTTTTGGGAGCCATCCTCGTGACCTTGAAGTTGCTTTTAGTCCACGTAAAATAAATTTGATCTTCTTTATTTGCCTTAGGAGAAGAATTCCAAGTGAAGACGAAAGGCACTAGCACACAATCTTTAATGATCCAGAAAATACAGCAATGCAAACGGATAAAATCAGTTACGCAGCACAACGATTTCGGCACACTATAAAGAACAGTGGTGAGCTCAGTTTGCTCTGGAAGATTCCAAAATTCAGCTCAGCAGACCACGTGAATTAAAATGATTGCCCAAAGAGGGCGAACACATGCAATAGGAGAAGTGAGAATGAAAAGGAGACAAAGTGGGACTACTATTCATACTACAACATGAATGAGTATGAATTATTGATGCAGCAACAGTAACTCTTTACAGTAGATCTTGATTACAACTTTATTCGTTATTATACAATTTTTTATTAAACACCCCAATAAGTCCACGCAGAATACATAAAATAAAACCGCATTATTTTTCAGAAATAAAATTCATTTTTCGACTGGGTACATATTTTACATCTTTATGCACAAAATTCTGTTTCATTCCTGAATAATAACAGCTTGTGCTTTAAGAAGTCCCAAGAACGATACCCACAACTTGCTTTCGTGCTTTTCAAATGATTTCAAATTCCCAACGATTAACAGTAAATGCTTAGCTCTTGAAATCGCTACATTCAACCGATTAGATTCTCTTGCAAACCCAATAGTTCCAGAAGAATTGGAGCGTACTAGACTCAAAATTACAATATCATTTTTTCTTCCTTGGAATCCGTCAACATTCATCACTTTGGGAATCTAAAGATGGTGAATTTTTATTATTATGTACCATATCGCTCGTATTGACTATCAATTCAAGCTTGATGCTTACTCTACCTTATTTCCAAGTTTTGCAACAGAAAACATCTCTTGAATCATCATCCTTTGCTCTTCGTAGAAGCTAAGCACAGTGATCTGTCTCGCTTCAACCCCAGCTTGAATCATTTTACTCGTAGAGTTCCGAGATACGTAAAGCTTCTTCTCTGTTCGCGAAAGAAGTACCGACCTACAAAAGTAATCGATAACCAATTTTTGAGAAGGGAAATTCAATAATGCACGTGGAATATTAGGAATACCTACTTGAGTTTCCTCAGAATGAACGTCGAAAACTATTACCGATGAAGTTATTACTTCAGGCAGTAACTCATACAGAGGTTGTGGAAGCTCGGAATCCCTGCTCTCAATTTCCTTTGCATTAAGAAGACAATTATCGTACGTCAACTCGGACACAATTTTACAAATGGCAGGGGCCATTCTGTACTCAGTCCTTAAAGTAGTCCACGGAGCTGATGAACTGGAATTTCTACAAGATCAAATGCATATGATCAAATTTATCCATCAAACATCCATAAACAATTACAAGTGGACTAACATCTCACTACTCCACTCCATTTGGGACTTCTTAAGACCAGCGATCTCAGAAGCAAATGACTTAATTGTTGGTTGCAGCTGCTTATGATCCCCAGTAAAAATTACTCTTTGTGAATCAAGATCCGACAGAAGTTGCAATGCTGGTTGCGTAAGCTGACCAGCTTCATCCAATATAATGGTAGATACCTTGTTCTTTTTTGCAAAGTACTTTGCTCTGACATCCACAATAGAGGAGACAGTGAAGACTATAATGTCATACGAGTTCATGACACATTGCTCGATCTGACGAATATGCTGCTCTAATGCTTGCCTTTCCCATCGTGTGCACAAGTGCTCCGACCCAGAATCCATTTCTAAATGTAAACGTGAATTAATACATCTGATATCTCTTATCATTACTAAACAATTTTTCTTACTGTCTTGAATGCTGACGATGTGGCTTTGATTCATCCATTGCGATGATTTTCTAACTTCCACGTGTAGTAATGGGCAACGGGATGAACACAAGGATTCACCTGTGAACACACGAAAGTCGAAAACTATATCAAACGCGCAGGAGAGCCTATTGAGTCAAACATACCCTTTTCAGATGTCATCCGCTGGAATTCCCTACTTCTAGCCAGAACTCTTTTTTCAATAAATATTTCTCGTTAAGCAAGGCCATTTTTTCAGCAATTCCATCTGCAGCTTCGTTCGATGGTGCACAGACAAATACTTTTCCTTTCTCTTCAACAGAAAGGCTTAATGCACAAACCGAAGCATTATGAGTTTTTCCTGTTCCTGGTGGTCCCTGAATAAATGAAATGGTGGTCGCCTGAGCAACCAAATACGAAGCTTTCTAAGAAAACAAGTCCACGTTAAATTCACAACAAATAAGCTGTATGCATTGAAGCAATATCTTTTATTCGCAACTCACTTGATCAGCGTTTAGCGAATCTCTCATTCTTGTGGCGGATCTTCGTAGAACAAATGAAACCCCAACATTCTTGTCAATATCACCATCCACAAGCTTTCTAAATTGAAACCCCTGGGAGTTTAAAATCAGATGACGTAATACACACGTCTTGGGGTAGCATCCAAATGGAAAGTTATCAGTAAATTCCTTTCCCCATTGGTCAATGAGTCTCCGAATCAAGGTGTACTCCGATTTGTCCGGCTTTGCAACGATTTCCAATACCTCGTTGACTTTCGGAATGTATCCAGGTTCAAGTTCAATCTGAACAAAAATTGTTAACTTGGACTGATCCTCTGCACGCATGCCTCTAACTTTACCTTTGCGCTTTTCATTGTAAAAGATCTGCAAGCAAAATTAAATTCTGCTTTTATAAATATTCAATAATGTAGTCCTCGAGAATTAACAGACACCTTTTCCTTATGTGATCAATGCGAAATATATAGTTACCTTTCCCAACCGCGTAATACTCATCTGAAGTGTGACAGATTTGATCCCACAACGGTTCTTTACACTCCAGAACTTAGACTTTGGAATATTCTTTATCTCAAGGGAAAAGACGTCCCGTAATTTGTGTTCAACCTCAAGAGTCTCAACCAAAGTACTACAGACGAGCATACCAGTGGTCAGACTTTCTTCTTTGTATCCACTGGAATATACTTTCCACTCGTCACGAATTATCGGACTCACAATACGTTGATATTCACAT